>SNVD02014031.1:0-89990 GCA_013180625.2 Boswellia sacra | reverse complement strand
ATACTAGTCGCAAAAGTAATAAAGTGATGAGTAAGATATCGTTCCCACGAGGATTGATTCTAATTGAATTTGTTATTTCCAGCAACAATAAACTAAACAGGGGGGATTTTTGTTGAATGATTTACTAAATGAAATAAGAATGCAAGTAAAGAATACAAAACAGAAAGTAAATTTGAATGAAAAATCAATGGGAGACACTTGGTTAAGAGTTCATTCTCTGCCACAAGATATGAATTTGTGAATTAACATAGAATTGTAATCCAATTACAGCATTGAAGTTATCAACCGTAGATAGCAACAAGCTCTGTTATCCCAATCTTTCCTTACTTTGTTGTTAAATAAAACAAGCTCTTTATTTAATCTCTATCCATTAAACAACCTAGAACAAGCTCTCTAAATTCAATTCAATGGATGCATTACGATAAGAAAGATAGGTTGATCTAAGCAATAAACACACAAGCTCGGATTATTTAACTTAGGTTGTATTCTCCAATTGCAATCTCTGATCACAATTTTGCTACTAATGATTAGAAAATCAAGACAATTACGGATCAAGATTTCTAGTCTAGCAATAAATCACAACCAGATTATATTCAGTTGGCCACTCAAATACAATCAGCAAGCAATCATAAGCATTAGACATGGGAAAATACAAGCAACTTTCAATTAGAAAATTGGATAACAACTTCTTGCACAATCAACTTACAAAAACCATATCAGGGGCTTTGAAATCACCCTCAACCAATTCAGATTCAGTTACAAATGTTTAAGAACGTGGTAAATACAATACAACATGGAGACATTCCAGAAAATGAAAGGGAAGGGAAAAACTTAGCAAATTTGATGTAATTCTCTTGGATTGTAGTTCTTCCTCTTCCAAGCTTCCTTTCTCCTTCAAGAACTTCAAGAGATGAAAGAATTCCAGAGCTGCAGCCTCCACCACGTTCTCCCCTCTTCAAGTTATGAAAATAAAACCCTAAAATGTGTTTAAATACTCTGCTACAGTGACTTGCTACAGTGTCCCATATTATACATGCTACAGTGACTTGTGGAATTATATTTCTATACATCTCACACTGTTTTGATTACAACTTTTGGTACACTGAATGGATTTATAAACCGTAAATTTCTCCAGAAAATAGACTTCGAGAGCTTTCCAACGGTATATAACATGTCATCGGGTTCATTGTATATCAATACAATTAAATCCGAGAAGATCACTGACTAGCAGAGGTGAAAATGAAGGGTTTTGCTCCATTTTTGTGCAAGTTGCTCCAAAACTCCTACAAACATCAAAACCACACAAAAACATAAAAATACCAAGGAATATAGCAAAGAAACATGGACGAATTGATAAGAAAATGATATATAAATAGACACTTATCAAGAGTTCCACGGTTCCAGGAAGAGAAGAAGAGAAGGACGAGAAGAAGAAAAGAGAGGAAAAATCTCAAAGAAGTGTATAAGCTTGGAAAACAAATAGGGATTTTCTAACACTATGCTTATCTCATGTCATGTATTGTGTTGTTTAATTGATATTGGTTTGTTATGCATGTGATCTATTCTAAATTGATTGTTTTGTTGCTCGGATGATGAACTATGAGTGAAACTACTTATTGTAAGTTGATTGTTTGTGGTTTGAATGAGGAATTATGTGTGAAAACTAAGTGTTGATGAAGTGAAGTAGAGATGGTTTTGAGAGGAGTTATAGTTCATGTGAATGTCTTGTGTTGTTTGAGCTGATGTATTTTTCTGGATTGAGAATTGTATGATTTTTTATTTGTTTATAAAAATAGATATATGAAGCTTTAATTAGCCGCTGATTTCGTTGAATTTAGAGTTAAAATGGATTTTTGGTGAATTTTTGAAGTTGGGAGTCGAAATCTGGGAATGGGATGCTTTAACCGACTTAATAGAACAGGTTCACAACTCTGGATTTTGATTCTGATGTTTCCCTCGACAGAACTCGACATTCGTTTGTCGAGTGTCGAGTGGAAAAAGTCGAGTGTCGAGTGTCCAAGGTCGAGTGTCGAGTGACATATGTCTAGTGTCGAGAGGCATATGTCGAGTGTCGAGTGTGAGTAATGTCGAGTGTTGAGTGACATATGTCTAGTGTCGAGAGGCATATGTCGAGTGTCGAGTGTGAACGGGTCAAGTGTCGAGTGTTTGTCCTCTAGTGTCGAGAGGAGTGTCGAGTAAGACGTGTCGGGTGTCGAGTGTCTGTAATCGCGTGTCGAGTGAATAGTGTCGCGCGTTACGTGCACGACTCGACGTGCGGGTTCGAGTTTCGAGTGTTGAGAGGCACTGTGTCGAGTGTCTAACACCGAGTGTCGAGAAAACAGTGTCGCGCGTTACATGCGTGACTCGACGCGCATGTCGAGTGTCGTGTGTCATGTGTCGAGTGCGAAGTGCACAGTGTCGAGTGTCGAGCGAAATGACAGTACCACCCAAATCGACTGTACACTTCTCAAAAAGTCCTGGATTTTGTATAAAAAATTGTATTTTCTTGAGATTTATCATAGTAATGATTTTGAAGGGTTGTAATGTATGCATTGGACCTTGGATGGGCCGTTTTGTATACGGATCCAAAGAGAATGCGGATAAGAAATCCTTAGTGTTGGACCTTGGATGGGCCGTTTTGTATACGGATCCAAGGGGAACACGAATATAATAATATAAGGTATTGGACCTTGGATAGGCCGTTTTGTATACGGATCCAAGGGGAGCACGAATATAATAATATAAGGTGTTGGACCTTGGATGGGCCGTTTTGTATGCGGATCCAAGGGCAACACGAATATAATAATATAATGTGTTGGACCTTGGATGGGTGGTTTTGTATACGGATCCAAAGGGAACACGAATATAAATTTGATGTGCGAATGAACATAATTGTTTCCATTATTATGATTGGGTGTGCAATTTTGTAATTGAATAATTGATGAATGCATGTGATTGAGTAATGTTATAATTTTTCCTACTGGGCTTTATACTCACCCCCTCCCTCTACAGGTACATAGAAGGATGTTCATACTAGTGATGTTCCAGAGCTTTCCTAGGAAGTCTGGAGTCTGCATGCATATAATGAATTTTGGGGACGGTCTTGTTTCTCCTAGCTTATGATGGGAGATTTTGTTATGTGACTAGCAATTTATGTATTGAATTTAATCACCAGTGTATGTAAAGTTTATTTTGAACAAATAGCCAAATGTTGTAATGAATTCATGTGATGTATAAAAAAAAATGAGATATTGATGATGAACTTTTTATTAATTTCTAATTCAATCACCCTTAAAGTCTCTAAATAAGAGATGTTAGGGCGTGGCAAGATCGTTTTGAAGAACTAGCCATTGTTGATGCTGTTCAACGCCTAGGCATCGACTATCATTTCCAAGATGAGATTCAGGAAATTCTTCAAAGGCAATATACGTTATCTACCATGACTGCTCATCCTATCGATGATCTTGAAGAGGTTTCCCTTCGGTTCTGATTGCTAAGACAAGAAGATCACTATGTGTCAACACATTGGTTAAGTATAAAAATTAATCTATATAACCGTAGGCAACTTCTAATTTAATTATGTACATGCGTGGAAGTGGAACGGATATATTTAAAAATTACTTCAAAAACAAGGAAGGGAAGTTTAACTAGAAAATAAGCGACGCCATTAATGGATTGATAGGACTCTATGAAGCTTCACAGTTGAGTATAGAAGGAGAAAACGTGCTTATAAAAGCTGAAGACTTCAGTTTCAACTTCTCAATAAATGGGTGGAACGTCTTGATGACCATTATCAAGCTAAAATTGTTAGAAACACGTTAGTGCATCCTTATCATAAAAGCTTGGTTAGGTTCATGGCTAAGAACTTATTCCTCGGTGATGTCCAATGTAAAAATGGATGGCTATGTGAGATCTGAAAATATGGATTAGTTATACATGATATAACAGAATATTGTAATATAAAATGACACAAGAGGATTTACGTGATTCAGTTATAAAAACCTATGTCCACGGACAACTTAGAACTGCAATTCACTAAGTTCTTATTTGTACAATCTTTAGGTGCGTTTATAGTGCTGACTCACTCTCACACGCTGACCTAATCTTTGTAAAACAAAATCGCAACAAGATCTAGTAACATTGCCCACTCTTTATTGCTGACAACTTAACAACGCACTATTAAGTAACACATAACAATGATGTTTGACACTAAATTATATAAACACTCAACTCAGAAGTTCTCTCTAGTGAATACTAACTCAAACAAGCTTAATCAAAATTCATGTACGATTACAACCTCTCATATATGAATAAAAATCTCATAAAATATAATCAAAGACATATTTCAATTTTGGTGTTGAAGCTCTCCTCAATATCTTGAAATGCGGTGCCACACTTACATATAAGTTATATGAAATAACATTATATATAGTGTGAAGTTTAGTTAACCTACTCATCAATATCCTGTAGAATCTTAATCAAACTCAATGGGTAAGTTTAGGGTATCAATCAATAAAATAGGAAGTGATATAAATAAACTCCTAAGCAAATTAGGATACTAATAAAATATACTCCTAAGTGAACTGGGATACTAGAATAATATCCTAATCTAATGAGAGATATTCACTATGAATCTAATACTTCCTAATAAAGACTTTTAGAAACAGTAAAATAAGAAAGAATATAAACCAATGTTTTAATTACGGGTTTGCCCAAAAACAATTATGTGCCAAGGTGTCATGTTTTACACTAACAATCTTCCCCTTTTTGACAACTTGTGATGAAAACATCAACATGTTTGTGAAGTAATGATCAGCATATAAAAAATGCTAATGCAACTGAAAACAAACATATCAAATATAATTGAAAGTATCATACAAATAGGAATAATGACTTGTCAGTTATAAAACACATAACAAAAATAGTCATAACAGAAAAAATGAATGAAATCAAATCACTTGCATATAATGTAATCATAGCTAATGTGACTAACATAAATAACCTGAAAGTAAAGTAATCAAAGCTAATGATACATCAAAATAATCATTAATGATTAATTAAACAAACTTCTGCAAGGAAAGTAGAATTAATCAAACACAATGCAAACAATTAAAATCTCGTAAAAACATTAGTTCCTGCAAATCAGAGCATGATAGGCAATGAGAGAGAAAACAATCACTCCCCTTGACTAAAAACTTCTCTAAACATAAACAAATAAATTCATAAACAAAAAGAAACCATATCTTCTCCCCTGTGGTTTCACAACAAGTCTAAACAAAAACATAAACAAAAATGAAAAACGAAATTCAAAAACTGATATAAAATCAGTGCAGTCCTACTGACTTATGGACTGGCAATTTGGGTGGTAATCCAGGCCTTTTCTTGGACCTTCTAGCTGTGGTCTTGAACCTTTTACCCATGGTGGATAGAGTAGTCTGCTCAGAAGCTGTTGGAGTGTCCTATTGTGCTGTTGTATCAAAAGAAGGTGCAGTAGCTTCTACCACAATCTTAGGGATAGCTTTGTCAAGTTTTTCAGTACTAGTTTCAACATTGTGAGACAACTCCATGAGGGATTCAGCTCAAATTTTTGGTGGAATATCCTCTGCTGCTTTCTCTGGTTTAGGAGCTGGTTCATGTAGAGGCTCTTTATGATGTGGTGGAGTATGCTATGGAGTAGGAACTCGTGGTGCTGGTTCCTCTTGAGCTGGTTCTTTTATGCATGGAGCATGAGATGGTTCTGTTGCAGATGACTTCTTGAGAGACTTTTTCTTGGCAAGCTTGACCTTTTTCTATTTCTTCAACTCAGTGCCTTTTGATTTTTTCTTCTCACCCTTTTTCTTCTTTTTCTTCTCTGCTAGCTTGCCTATTATAACAACAATCTATTTAGCATGTTCCTCTTCCAACCTAGTCAACTCTGAATGCTCTTCCATTGTCGCATCAGTTGGCATTGTTAGATATATGTCCTAAGAGTGATGGATATTTTCTGTAAATTTATAGAAACATCATTAATAAATTAAGTTGTTATTATTTACTTTACCAAAATATGATTGTATCAATGACTAAAGGCTTCAGAGCTTATCTATTGATAAAATTATATATATATATATATATATATGAGATAAATATGAGATATAAAATTTTATTATAGCTCAAAACTAGTTCACAACCTATAAACAGTAGCTGGACACTTTGTTTGAACAAGGTTGTTGTGTGGTTGTCTTCCATGGGAAAAAGGTGAGTCTCTAACCATTTGAAGTAGAGACTTCAGGACTAAGACACTTATGCATTATGAATGCATTGAATATGACCATGTGGGATTATATATATATAAATTAGTGAAAATACCGTGACTGGATAAAAATTACCATAACCTAGCACTAAAGACATTCATACCTTAATCCTGAGTGGATAGTGTACCTCTAGTATACAAGCTATAGTCTTTAACTAGAATAAAAAGTGAGATCTAAATAAAGGTCAATACTTTATCTAGTTGGGATTATAACGTCTTTATATTAGTAGACAATATAGCATAGATATGGAATTCATGACTCCTAAGGGACTGAAGATTGCTGTATTGATGGTTTTACAAAGCTTTAAGTGATAGAATCTTGACCAAGTGTTTGATGAAACATTATTCATTAAACTAAGATTTATTTGAATAAATCTTAAATCGCTTAAATGATGTAAAACTGGTATTAAGGGATCAAAATATAATTGGAGAGGTAAAATAGTAATTTGAACCTAGCTCAAATTATTAGTATTCTATGAAGGTTATTTATATAAAACTGTTGCTCAATAGATAGGGCTTAAATAAAATAATTTAATGAGATTAAATTAATAGGCTTTCTATAAAGAATATTTAATTCAAGAGCGCAACTCTAAACCTATAGTGGAGTAGAACAAAATTAAATAGGACTCATTATAGTTATGAGATAACAGAGTATTGGGTCAAACTTATTGAAGCTTATAATTAAATATATCCATCAAATTATCCTAAGTAACTGATTAAATCATTTGAATATGAGACTAAATTATGAGAAATAATTATGTAATTTAATTGAGATTTTATTAAGAATAAAATTTCATATATTAAATTAATATGTTGAATTGTAAATGGATTTGTTATTTAATTAAGTAAATAAGCTAATGGGCTTGATATTTAATTAATAAGATTAATTAAATAAGTAATTGGGCTTATTGGATCTATTAATTAATCAAATATGATTTAATTAAGGGATAATTCTAATTTGCTCCCTGAGGTTGGGAGAAACTAGAAGTACCCCCTGTAATGCTAGAAATTCCAATTTACCCCTTAAACTATTAATTGGGACGTTAATTTAAACAGTCTCTAGCAGTTGACAATTGACTGATGATGGCAGGTAGTTAAAAGATGAAGATGCCCTTATACGATACACACTTAATAATATAATGAAGAAACATAGTACACATGGGACAATAAACGAATACAAAAATAAATAAAAGTTTTGAGACGAGATTGCCTCATTTTTTTTTTTATCTTTTGACCATGATGCCCTTTATATTAACAATCGATAAAGCAAGCTGCAGCCACAGAAATATGATCGTTGACAATGCAACGGTCATATACTCCCCATTTTCACCTGTATAAAAGACAACATGAACACCATGCATTTCATCACAATCTTGCAAAGCTTTTTCCCTAAAAAAATAAAACAAAAGCACTACTACTCACCTTTCGAGCACATGTAAGATTCACCCTCCTTCTAGCTCAATATCTCATATATTTGCTGACATTGTAATCAAATTTTACTACAAAAAATAATAGTCTCCCTCTGCAAACCTACTCAATATCTCAAGCTTTTCATGTGAACATACAAACAGTGACCATGTCTTCATCATCATCAACTGATAGGCTTGAAATCAATGGAGCTCTTATAAAGTTCAAAAACAAAAAGTGCAATATCGAAGGAAGGCTGCTGTGAGGATTTCTCAGTCCAATGACAATCCTAGCAAATTGTATTTCACCTATCCTACTAAGGATTGCTCTTTTCTACTCTTGGTGGCATCTCGATATTGATGAATTTAATCCAACTACTGACCTAAATATGCTATTGACTTTGAGAGCAATAGAAAGGCAGCTACAGACTATACAAATTTGGTTACAAGGTGTGGAAGCTGTTGCTGATCAAGTGGGAAAACTAAATATGCAGCAAAGTGATGGGGTGGAAGAGATGGCCTGCAGGGTTATTGCACTAGAAGCTAAGCAGAAGGCTTTGAGGAAACTAATCATTCTAGTATTGGTTGTAATTGTGCTTATGAAGCTAAATTTGTTATATCTTGAAATAAATGTTATCTATGAAATGCATGCTTGAATGAAATGAAGTGTTCTAATATATTGCGTAAACTAAATACAAAGCACATACTGCATAAACAAAGCACGAGGCACTCAAAAAGCTACTGTTATAACATTTCAGAATATTCATTAGGATCAACCACAATTCACCATAATTATCCCTTCACCATATTGCTGCTTCTCTACAGTCTACCAAAAATAACCAAAGACCATAACTCAATTCCATCTAACAATATTCATTTTACATGCATATCAATGATGTATGCAATATGAATGCTCCAAAAAATAATTGTTTTGAGAAGGCTAGCTACCATGTAAAACAGTTCACAAAATGGTAATATTAGGCCACTAGTTCTTAAACAAACTCAAATGAGCACAGAAGATAGTTCATAGAACACTAATCTATAAGCCATTAGTTATACTCTCGGTCCTGACTGAGTTGACTTGGTTAAGGCTGGATTGATATGTAGATAGTGACACCTAGTTCCCTTGATTGCCCAGATTGCTTGGGAGCTCCTCTGTTGTTACTGGAACTTGCCTACAAAAGAAGACAGAAATTATTCCATTCAATCACAGCTTGTCTTGAAAAAGTTCATAAAGTCAAATCAGACTATACTTGTACCCTATTCGCAGCTGTCCTACTTGATTCATCTAGTGCTGAGTATAGACCACCAATTTCCTGTCCAATAATGCATAAAAAAAGTACCTAATGACTGTTGATAATAAAAAATGAATAGCATGAATAAAATATAATTGACCCGTGCTCTCATTGCTCTTGCATTAGAAGGTATTAGTCTGCAGGTCTTCTGTTATGTCCATCTCTATTTCAAAAGCCACAGTGAAGTATAAAAGATCTTTTATGCCTGGGTTGACTTTCTTAGGCCTGCTAGCTTTCATAATCTTGTCTGGTGGTTGGATTTGAGGACCATTGAGTTTTGGCCAGCTGCTTTGATCAGGTAAAGAGTGTATCCTGCCTTCATAAGTTTTCCTATAGGATTCCACAATGAGCAATAGATGTGCATAGTATTCTACATTAAGCCTTGTATAATATATGGCCTCCATTGCATGCTTGCATGGCAGGCCAGTCAGCTGCCAGGCCCTACAATCACACAAGAAATTCCTTAGGTGTACTACATAGGTTCTAAGACCATCCACCACCTCATATTCACCATTACCACTATGTATGAGCCTTAAATGACTCCCTTTATCCATTAGGGTTGTGATCTCACTCTTAACTCTATGAGGCACCTTAGAAGTCAGTGATGCAGCCAAGACTTTTTTCTGCTGAAGCTTTCTCATCATTTTCTTTCTAATATGATTCATAAGTGTGGTGACAGGCTTGAATCTCCAATCTCGCAACCAATTATTCTAGCTTTCAGTAAAGTTGTTGGTAATGTGGTCTGACTTGGAGGATGTATCAAGGGCCCATTTACACCATATTTCAGGTTCAATATCCAACAACCATTGGTATGCAACAGTGCTTTGGGCTTGTATTTTCTGCAATGCCCTCAAGTAATCTGTTTTATTTGGAGCCCTTGCAGTTTCCCAGAAGAGGTCATCCATTTTCAAATGTCAAAATCTTGCCCTGAAGTTGGAATGGATATGTCTTGCACACCTTCTAAAAATTGAATTGGGCTAATGTTTTTGAAGGGCACTGGTTAACCCTTTCTGTCTATCACTCATCATAGTGATAGGCCTAGCATCTGCAAGGCCTATATAGTTGTATAGCCTCTCTACAAACCAGCACTAGGAATATTCCCTCTCAGCTTCACAAACACAGACTGCCAGTGGAAAAATGCCTTAATTTGTATCAAACAATAGCACTCAGTAGCATACCACCATGTGGATCTTTTAAATGACAACCATCCAATCCAATGAATGGCCTACACCTATTAATGAAGCCATCTCTTTGTGTAGGGAAGCTCATGAAAAATCTATGTGTTGAGAGAGAGAGGGAGAAAAGAATTTAAGGGAAAAATTTGTATATCTTCTATTATAAAGAGGTATACATATATATAGTACAATAAGGGGAAATAAAATAGGAAAGAGAGAATCAAATATATGTCTAATAGGAACATAATCCTAAATTCCTATATAGAGATTTAACACTCCCCCTCAAGTTGGAGTATAGATATTTTCGATGCCCAACTTGGAACATAGATGAAGAAAAACTCCTTTATGAACTGCCTTGGTAAAAAGATCTCCAATTTGGTCTTCAGACTTAACATAAGGAGTGATAATCTGTCCACTCATTACAGCCTCACGAACAAAGTGACAATCTACTTCAATGTGTTTAGTTCTTTCATGAAAAACTGGATTGCTAGCAATATATGTTGCAGCCATATTATCACAAAACATTTTTGATGGCTTTTTGAAATCAATTCCAATCTCAGTTAAAAAAATTCTTGACCCACATAATCTCACATGTTGTATGAGCCATAGCACGATACTCTGCCTCTGCACTGGATCTTGCAACTACATTTTGTTTCTTGCTTCTCCAAGTCACTAGATTGCCACCCAAGAAAGTACAATATCCACTTGTGGACTTCCTATCAGTTTTGGATCCAGCCCAATCAGCATCAGAATAGCCAACAATGTCCAACTCTTTACCTTTCTTGTAAAGAATTCCTTTACCAACAGACTGTTTTAGATATCGTAGAATTCTACATACTGCCTCTCAATGGATCTTCTTCGGATTTTGCATATACTGACTAACTGCTTCTACTGCAAAAGTAATATCAGGTCTAGTGATAGTAAGATAAATCAACTTTCCCACAAGACTTCTATATCTTTTCTTATCTTCAAAATCTGGACTGCTATCACCATCCAATATTACATTAGGATCCAAAGGGGTCTCTATTGGCTTAGACCCTAACATACCCGTCTCATCAAGTAAGTCTTGCACATACTTTCTCTGAGACAAAATGATACCTTCTTTACTCCTTAAAACTTCAATACCAAAAAAGTATCTGAGTTGTCCCAAGTCTTTTGTTTGAAAATGTGTCTTTAGCTGTCTTTTCACTTCTTCTATGCCATTAGAATCACTCCCAGTCACAATGATATCATCTACATACACCACAAGTATAATAATACCTGATCTTGTATGTTTAACAAACACTGAATGATCAGATTGACAACGGGAGAAGTTGATCGAAGCCAAAACACCACTCAATTTTTCAAACCAGGCCCTAGGTGACTGCTTCAGACCATAAATAGCCTTCTTTAACTTACAAACAGAGGTGGTTAACTCTCCTTGAGCAACAAATCCAGGTGGTTGCTCCATATAAACCTCCTCGTGTAAATCACCATACAAGAAGGCATTTTTGACATCTAGCTGGAAGAGGGGCCAGCCAAAAAACACAGCGAGAGAAATGAGAATGCGGACTGAATTGAGCCTGGCAACGGGAGAAAAAGTCTCAACATAGTCAACACCATAAGTTTGAGTGTACCCTTTAGCAACAAGACGAGCTTTTAAGCGTTCAATAGTACCATCATGATGATATTTGATAACAAAGACCCAACGACAACCGACCACTTCTTTACTGTCTGATAATTTTTGTAACTCCCATGTACCACGATCACAGAGAGCTGACATCTCATCTTCCATAGCTTTTCTCCAGCCAGGATGAGCCAAAGCTTCCTGGTAATTTTTAGGAATAGAAACCACAGACAAACTCAAAGTAAAAGAACGAGCAGACAATGATAAGGCATTAAAGGAGACAAACTGAGAGATAGGATACCTATGAGAATTTCTAGTACCTTTGCGAAGAGCAATATGGAGATCAAGATCGGAATACTCATTTGTAGGAGGAGTCGGATCTGGAGTAGAAGCAGACGCTTGAGTGACGGGCAGATCAATAAGCGGTAAATCATCTTGTGAAGCACTAGATTGATGTGGCTTTCTCCTAGAATAAACTAGGAGTGGTAGAGTAGAGGGACACGGTAGAACTGACACCGGTATTGGAGGATCAACTAGACCAGTATCAAGTCTAGTACCACTCAATGAAAAATATGGTGTGGACTCAAAAAAGGTGACATCTGCACTGACAAAAGTTTTTCCCGAGGAAGGATCAAGACATTTGTAACCTTTCTGAGTTCTAGAATACCCAAGAAAAATACATTTGGTGGACCGAGGAGACAGTTTATCAGAAACCCCATGAAGATGGACAAAACAAACACAACCAAAAATACGAGAAGGAAGAGGAAAAGCAGGCTGATTAGGGAATAAGATGGAGTACAGAGACTGAAAATGAAGAACAGAAGAAGGAACCCGATTAATGAGGTAACAGGCGGTAAGTAAGGCTTCCCCCCAATATTTTGATGGGACTTTCATATGAAATAACAGAGTTCGAGCCACATCTAACAAATGTCTATTTTTTTGCTCAGCAACTCCATTCTGCTGAGGGGTATAAGCACATGATGTTTGATGTAAGATCCCATTAGTGCTACAAAAAGTAGATAATGAGGAAGAAGTATATTCTAAAGCATTATCAGAACGTAAAACTTTAATAGAAATACCAAACTGAGTCTTTATCTCATTGTAAAACATTTGAAACATACTAGGGACCTCAGATCGATCTTTTAACAGATACAACCAAGTAACTCTAGAATGATCATCCACAAAGGATACAAAATTTTTAAACCCATGACTGTTGGTAACTCGACAAGGACCCCATACATCTGAGTGAACTAAATCTAACGGTTGGTCACTAATTTTATTGACTCGACTACGAAATGAAAAACGAGAATGTTTACCTAACTGACAAGACTCACATTCAATTTGAGTTGGACTAGAAAAACCCATATGCTGAAGCAATTTATTTGAAGGGTGACCTAAACGATAATACCATTGTTCTGGAGAGACAGAGGAAGCTAGAGCTGTATAAGAAGACGAAAGTGCTTCAAACAAGTGATAAATGCCATTCTTTTCATGCCCGCCACCAATCATCTTCCTCGTACCAAGATCCTGAAAAATACAATAGGATGGAAAAAAAGTGAGTGAGCAATTTAAATTCTTAGTTAACTGGCTAACAGATAAAAGATTAACAGGAAATCTAGGAACATGTAACACCGAAGATAAATGAAAACTAAATGTACGAATAGTTCCAGACCCTTGTACTTGGGTTTTAGAACCATCAGCAAGAACGACTGATGACTGTTTGTTAGAAGGGATAAATGAACTAAAAAGAGAATCATTACCAGTCATGTGAGAAGGGGCTCCAGAGTCGATAATCCAATGATGTGGGTACGAAGAAGAAAATAAGGTAGTGGACCTACCTGTTTGGACTAAGGAAGCGGAAGGCTCACTGGCTGGTTGACCTTCAGATTTATGAGCAGACTGCGCAGAAGGTGGAGCATGAGAGTTAGATGAATTACCAACGGAAAGACGCTCCTCAGAGCTTTGATTTGCCCATTCAGGTTTTCCAAACTTATCCCAACACTTTTCTGAAGGATGATTAAGTCTACCACAATGAGAACAAGGAACGTTTCTACCTCGACCTCTAACACCTCCTTTACTCCGTCGAGAAAAGGATCCTCTGCCTCGACTACTAGACACAACTAAGGCAGAAGCTTCCTGATTATGTTGAGAGGTGGGTAACCGTTGGAGTCGAGCATATGCAGTTTTAAGACTTGGGAGATCTTTCTCAGTCAAGATACTATTCTTAGCACTTTCATAGACAGGATTTAAGCTAGACAGGAACTTGACAACAAATAATTCTTCGCGTTGTTTACATAATGTCTCAACATCAGTAGTAACAGGATGATAAGAGTTAAGCTCACCCATTAATCCTTCGATTTCTCCTAAATATTCACTTAACGTTCTATCACTTTGCTGACAAGAAAATAAAGTAGAGTAAACATCAAAAATGTGAGAGACATTTTGAGATCTGCCAAACCTGTCTTGAAGTGAATTCCACAACTCTTTGGTAGTATCAACCCACATCACAGTTGCCGCAAGTGATGACTCCATACTATTCCACAACCATGTAGTAATCAAATTGTCTTCTTGAATCCATTTAGCATACTCCTTTGAATCAGACGATGGAGAATCTTGTGTTAGATAATTATGTTTCCCTTGGCCAATCAAGTATTTGGTTACTGCTTTGGCCCATAACTTGTAATTAGAATCATTCAATTTTACGACTGTGATGGAACCACCAACTCCAGGAGGATTAAAGGACGGTTGAGAGGCCATGGAAACCCAAACACAATTTTTCTTCCAAACAGATCCACCACACAGAAAGAATTTTTAAGAAAAAAAACCGAATTATGTGCTGTCTGTAAACAGTAACTTCGATGAACAGTACTCATCGTAAACAGTAACATGGTGAACATTATGCCGATGAACAGTGACATGGTGAACAGTTCACTGATGAACAGTAACTTTTTTTTTTTTTTTTTAAAGGGGTGATGGAAGATTAAATTGGGATAAGTAAGTTGATGGTAGAGGTAGGTTTAGGGTTTATGGGTTGAATAAAAATTAAAGGATAAATAGTATAAGAAGGGATCAAAACCATGCTCTGATACCATGTTGAGAGAGAGAGGGAGAAAAGAATTTAAGGGAAAAATTTGTATATCTTCTATTGTAAAGAGGTATACATATATATAGTACAATAAGGGGAAATAAAATAGGAAAGAGAGAATCAAATATGTATCTAATAGGAACACAATCCTAAATTCCTATATAGAGATTTAACACTATGAAACTTGCTGATGGTAATGCCATTCTCAATTCTACTAACAGTTTTCACCACAACCAAGCTGCCTGGGAAATAATTGCTGCAAACCATGGCAACAAGTCATATGCGGTCTCATGATTCTTACTCTCTCCAGTGGTATCTTCTTAGTATGGTAAAAAAATGTGCTTCTTAGCATGCAAACTCCATTTAGACTTGCAAATGTAGCAATTTCCTTCATTTTGATGTTCGGATTTGCCATGACCATGTCCTCGATCTTCTCAGCCAATCACTTTACTGTTGCCTGAACATTCTTCCAAACCCTTTGGCAATCATGTTCATTCCTATAGGTTTTCACATTGAATGTGTGGATGGATCGATTTAGACATGTAAGAAGCATAAATTCTCCATTTGCATCCTTCAGCCATTGTAAAATCAAAGTGTTGCTCATTGTTTGCTTTCAACCTCTTTTCTTTAAACTCTTTTCTCAATCATGCAGTTGGTCCATCCTCTTCACTAGAGCCACTCCCCATGAAGTCATCATCTGTTGAGTGGTAATCTGAGATCATGTAAGAGTCACTGTCCTTAGAAAGTTGTTCATTCGCAGCTTCCTTACTTTTTTGTGCTATTTCTTGTCTCCCATATGACTCTGAGGAATCATAATCTGATGCAGAACCATTACTTCATTCATCTCCATTGACCACTATAACATTCTCTCCTATCAAAGAAGTAGCATCATTTATATAGGTACAATTCTTATCTCGGCCTGCTCCACTGGAATTTGAACTTGTTGGTGACCTTCGTTTGCATTTCCTTCAGTTCCTTCGTTGGGTATCATACCAGATGGTACTAGCTCAATACTAATGCGAATTCTCTCAAACCCCACATCTTCACATTCATTGAAAATTTTCATCATATCCAAATCATTGTTGATGACAGGTTTGTGTGCATCTCATGGCACAAGAGCAGTGATGATGTAGTTCTCATTCTTCTCAAGGGGCATTCCACATGCTTTAAGCTTTGCCTTCTCTAACAGCTTTTATCTCCTTGTCCAAAAGAAAGGGTCTACTTCATGTAATACATGATATTTTCCAAACATGCGAAAATCGATAGAAAAGCCAAATACACTGCATAAATACAGTTAAAGACGTAAATGGATCAGACATTGTAATTATCGCTCTAAACTTAAAAAACATGCATTCTGCATTAACAGAACACTGTAAACCACATCATATACGTTCATTGTCTATTTCCATACAATAGTAGAACACATACATATGTCATTAACATTGCGAAACAATTGACATATATTTCGATATTCCAGGAAAAAACTCACATTTATATTACATTCATGCAACAAACCTTTTATTCAAATCAATTCTCCTTACATTACTGCAGGCCAAAGTTAAAAGCTACACCGTATGAATATAATAAAAGACGAATGGGCCACACATGGAATTATCACTTGAAACTTAAAAAATGCATACAACCCTGTTCATAATTTCCAACCAACAGCAGAACACTTACATTTTTCATAAACACTGCTAAACAGTTCACATATATTTCGATACTCGATAGCAAACATCATATTTATAAAACATCTACGCAACAAAACTTTCATTCAAATCATTTATCCTTACATCCGTGGAGCGAAAAGTAAAATGTTAACATCTTTAGCAATCATTCTGTTGGCTGTACACTCTTTCTCATTAATGCTTGAATCTTTTCATTCAAAACAGTGAGTTTTTCATTATTTAACGAAAAAGTTCACATACTTATCAATTTTTCAGGCCAAAAAATGAAACTTTTCCACTTTTCCAACGACAAAGTTCAACTAAAGTTAAAAAAGATTCCATTTTTTGAACACAATGAATCCATAAACGCACAACAAAAGCCATAGATGGATGCATGCATCTCTGATAAGCACCAATGGTGTTGTTCATGTACATTCAGATGCACTAAAGATAACAAGAAAAATGAAAAAACCAGAGCGAAACTAACCTCATTGTGCCCAGCTTTCTTGCACTGTTCGCTCTTCTTCAACTGAAAAATCCTTTACGTGGCGTTTAGACATACGTTGACAAGGAAGCTTGAAGCTCAGTGTGGCGTTTTGTTCACGGGAATATGGGTTTCTAGTGAGTCAAGAAAGCTTCAACTACGGTAAGGTTAAGAAATGAATCATATTCTGTAACTGCAGTTAATTTATTTACCATAGTTAACTTATTTGTACCATTTTAATACCATTTTCATAGTTTTGGGATCAAGAGTAAGGGTAAAATACCAATGCAAATTTTATTTGAATTTTAAATTGCCATTGATATAAGATTACTTTTTTGCCCTTTTATCGTTTAGAATCGTTTAAGTTAACGTCCCAATTGATAGCTTAGAGGGTAAATTGGAATTTTCAACATTACATGGGGTAATTTTTTGTTTCTCCCAACCTCATGGGGCAAATTGGAACTATCCCTTTAATTAATTAAGAGTTTAATTTGAAATTAAAAAGGCCTTTTAGATATTCAGATATTCGAGTTGGACTCAAATATATAAAAGTTCAATTAGATTGATATTAGGTTTGTAAAAACATAATTAAATTAAAAGTTCGACTAGACTTATATCAGGTCTGTATAAACCTAATTAAATTATAAGTCCAATTAGATTTATTTTAGGTTTGTAGAAACCTAATTAAATTATGAGTCTAATTAGATTTATATAAGGATTAAAAGAATCCTAATAAAACACTAAGTCCAAATAATTACAGTTTAATCAGGAAACAAGGGAGGTATATAACATACTAGGGTTTCAATCAAAACCCTAAGAGATGAATAGGATAAACAATGTGAATAGTATCTTTGACTTGGAATCACTAGAAGAAAAAAGGCCTATGGCTTCCGCAACGTGCGCTAGTTGCATGTCGCGAAATGCAGTTTTTCACAACATGCGTTTAATGCACATTACAAAAAATGATTTTCAGCAACGTGCATAAGTCAAATCTCAATGTGCATTTTGTGCCCATTGCGAAAAGTGTTGCATTTAGCAACGAGCACATAATGCAAGTTGCAAAAATTCTTTTTTTAAAGAATTTATTTTTTATAATTAAAACAAAATATTAAATATTAAAATAAAGAAAATATAATTTTTATATTATTAAATTTAAAAATCATATTGAATTATCAAAAAAGAAAAGATAAAATCACTTTCAATTTAAAATGTAATCAAAAATTACAATAATTCGTATTTTAAATTTAAATAAAATAAAAAATAAAAATATAACAATATTAATTGAATAATATAATTTCACATTTAAATATAAATTAAAAATTTTTTTTTAAAAATAATTAAATAAAAGATAATATTATTTTCTATATGAAAATAATAAATTTTTAAATATTAAATTGTATAAAAATAAAATTTTAAACGTGAAAATTGTATGAAATAAATAAAATTATTTTTAAATATTAAATTTTATAAAAATAAAATTTTAAACGTGAAAATTGTATGAAATAAATAAAATTATCTTATAATTTCAAAGTGATGAATATGATATTATTTAAACTTTTTATAAAAATTAAGGAATTAAAAATGCCAAATTAAATTTTATTTTAAAATAATATAGTATATGTGCTTAAGTAAAAATTATTATAATTTATTTAAAAAATTAAATTACAAACTTAAATTAGAACAACAGTGGCAAAAGTTGACGTGTCTCAACTAGAGGTGTGCATCAAAACCCGACCCGATGTAACCCGATCGGGTTTACCCGACCAGTACGGGTTTTGATCGGATTATTGTAGTGTAAAACCCGATTTCGGGTTTAAATATTCGGGTTTTTTTATGTTCGGGTTTTAATCGGATTTTTAATAAAAACCCGAATTAACCCGACCCGATTATTTATAATTATAAAAACTATATTTATATGTGTCAAATACTGATTAGTTGAATACACCCTACTATCCTACATTTACTCACACAATATCAACTGATTAAAACACAGATTTCTCTCAGCTCCCTCGCGACTTCTCTTCTCGCGTATGTCATCAACCATATAGGCCCTCCTCGATAGTCATTACGCCTCACCGGCCTCTCCACAGCAATCGTCTGACCTCCCCAGGCCCTCCAAGCTCTACAGATGCTCGCCTTGGAGGCCTTCCACGCTCCACAGTTGTCTCACCTCGCCATGCCTTCCACACCTCACGGCAGTCGCGCCTCCCAGCCTTTCCATGCCTCGCTTTGAGGCCTTAAATGGCGATTCCGCCCTTCCACGCGTCGCGTCCAAGCCTTACATGGTGGTTCTAGCCTCCTTTACGGCAGCTCATATCCACAGTTTCAACCTCCTCTGTCCAGGCCTTCAATAGTTTTTATAAGTTAAATTTCTACAATTTCTTTGGTTTTGTGTATTAATTTTTGTTTTGTTAATCTTTGATTTATCAATGTATATTAATATTCGTAAGAAATTTTGTGGATTCATATTTGATTATTATTTTAGTGAATGGATGATTTTTAATTTTCTTGCTTCAAAGTTGAAAAAGAAAAATAATTAGGAATTGATTTACTAGTGCGTATATTTTCTGTTTTCTTTGATGATTAACCAACCCGATCAACCTGATCAACCTGAGAGAGCGGGTTTGTATCGGGTCTATGCTTCTGAAAACCCGATAATGGGTTCATTTTTCTCAACTCGATGGGGTATCAGGTTTGATCGGGTTTAGCAAAACCCGACCCGACCCAACTCGTGTGCACCCCTAGTCTCAACGATGTGCTTTTCCAAACAACTAATAACCTAAACAATGCCGTTGAGGATGAAGCGTGTAACAAAACTCATAAAACGCAGCAACCCCCCTATTTACATTAGCAAAATTTCCTTGGGTAGAGCCCTTAAAACGCAGCAACCCTCCCGATGATCTCTGTCGCCCAACCGATTCACCCTTTCACGAACAGTAGCGCGTTGAGGTGGTGGAGGGCTTGCGTGACTGCTTGGCTGGGATGGAGATACGCTTGATGTGTCCTGGGCTCGAGAAGCCAATCTCAACTGCACCTAGAGGAAATGAAACAGTTCATCTCTGTCATGGAAATTCTTGAGACGGTTCATCAAACGATGGTTCTTACAGCAACAAGATTACATGATACAACCCTTCTCTTTGCTTCCGCAGTAAGTAGGATTCTCTTGCCGCTGATTTTAAAAGAATGTCCTTGTTCATAGCATTTTTTTCTTTTTTTTTTGGGTAATGATTAAAGAACTAATACTTGTGATACTCTTCATCTTTTCACTCAAGTAATTAATTGGCAAGCCAACTCGTCTTCTTATAATGAAGTAAGTGAAAGTTCAGTTTGGGTTTACTATTTGGAGATTTTATAGTTTGATCGATAAATTAATTTTGAATCGGAAATTTTTTGTGAGTTTACGACTTAGGGATTTTATGGTTCAATACATTGATTTTGAGTTAGGGATTTTTTGTGTTGTAGCTCAAGTAAGAAGATGGGAACTGATCTATTCTAAAGGCACTTTTGGGGTGATTATTGCATTTATTTGGTGTGGTTGGACCCTGCATGGGGCAGCTGTCTTAGTTACCTATCCCATTGGTGATATTTTCCTCGCATCTGATGTTTGTTTTCATGATAGAAGGATACCTCTCCCTATAAGTGTTTCTTTGTTTTTATTCTTATAATTCCTTTTTTTTTTTATTTGGGCATCTAAAGGAGCCACTGAGATTTATAACATAATTTTCCTTGGTTTGAAAGCATTTTTTCTTTTTTCTTTTTTGATAACATAAACTTCATTACTTCGTGAAATAAGTCACTTTGGTGACAATGCCACATGATTCTGGGGTTTGTAAAGACATATATTGTTTCTTGGACATAGCTGAAGCTTATATTAAACAGTTACTATTGAGGCATTAGCTGCCAAATAGGTTAATCAGGGAGTTGATTTAAAATTTTGTATCTATAAAATTAGGGAATTAACATACCGACATAGCTAAAGATATGATATGGTTTAGATTATCTAATCAGCAAATTATGGAACTAATGTCAAACTGAAACTTATGTAATAATAAACAATTGGCGATCATGGCAGTAATTTTGAAGAAATTAATGATTAGTAGAAAGAAATGGTGGCATGTATATGAAGTCAACATTTCTTTGGATGTATCAGTTGTATCAAGTGGCTTTAGACTTATTATTTTAATTTTGAATTCGAGCAAAGAGATTTGCATGGAAATCTGTTTTTGATAAAACATTCTCATGATTTCTTTGAATGCATTTATTTGGAAATCTATTTTTGGAACAAAGGTTATATGATGAGAGACTGTATATTTGCATTATAGGTTTAATTAGAACTGGTTGGTGCTTTTGAAGTATTAATAGTGTTAAGTGGAGTTTAGAAAAGTAAAGACAAATTAAAGCATAGTATCACACCCACTAACAAAATTAAGTAATTATGTAAGTTTGGTTTGCCCTCCGCTTCCTAGCCATACTTTTTCTTTCTATCTTTGTGAAGATACTTAAGTAGTTATGGAAGATTGTTTAATTAGTTGATGGTTATGCGTAGGGTTGACAAGATTTGGGTGCTTTGGTTTTGTAACTATGGATGATATGGGCTGTTTTGGGTATTTTTTTTCTCTCATGGATGGTTTACTTTAGTTTTCCTCTTATTAACCTTATTAACCTTTTTCTTTTGGGAAAATTGAAAAAATAGACATAATTAGGGACCCTAGTTGAAATTTATACATCCTGAAAAATTTTCATGCCATAGATACTTTCTTGACAAAAAGACTCAAATACCCTTATGTAATCAATTTTTTTCCAAAATCTTATTAATTCCCTCTTCCGACAAAAATAAAGAAAGTAAGTAAACAAAACAAAGAATAAAGAAACCAGTCACTCCTCTATACACTTCACTGTCTGAAACAACTTCAACAGCTGAAGCTGAGCAAATCTGATAAGAACAACTTTCCTTAATCTCTTTAATTGTGATTTATTTGGTTGTTATTCGCTATATTTGATTTAGTTTTTAGGGAATTTGAATTCAGGATTTGAGTTTCTGACGGATTTGTGAACTTATTTAAGGATAAATCGAGTGTTATAATGTGATTTTTGTGGTTTGATGTGTGTGAAAACCGACGAAATGAGTTGTGAATCCAGTGTTATATTGCGATGAAGAAAATACTTGACACTCGACAACTACCTGTCGAGTCGTGTCGAGTTGTGTAATGTCGAGTGTCGAGTGTTTGTCGAGTGGTGAAATATCGAGTGTCGAGTGTTTGTCGAGTGGTGGTGTAGTGTCGAGTGGTGGTGTAGTGTCGAGTATCAGATAATTGTCGAGTGGTGTAGTGTCGAGTGGTGCAGTGTCGAGTGTTGAAGTGTCGAGTGTCCAGTGGTGTTGTAGTGACGAGTGATTGTGTAATGTCGAGTGTCGAGGGTTTGTCGAGTGGTGAAATGTCAAGTAGTGTAGTGTCGAGTGGTGAAATATCAAGTGGTGTAGTGTCAAGTAGTGTAGAGTCGAGTGTCAGATAATTGTCGAGTATTGTCGAGTGTCGAGTGTCGCATTGTGTTGTGTCGAGTGTCATCATAACACCACTCGATACTACCCTACTCGACACTCGACAATCGACAAATATCTAACACTCGACACTACACAACCACTCGTAACTACACCACCACTCGATAAACACTCGACACTTGACACTTCAACACTCGACACTGCACCACTCGACACTACCCCACTTGACAATTATCCGATACTCGACATTACACCACCACTCGTTACTACACCACTACTCGACAAACACTTGACACTCGACATTTCACCACTCGACAAACACTCGACAGTCGACATTTCACCACTCGACAAACACTCGACACTCGACATTACACAACTCGACACGACTCGACAGGTAGTTGTCGAGTGCCCAGTGTCTTCTTCAGCGCGATATAACACTGGATTCATAACTCGTTTCGTCAGTTTTCACACGCATCAAACCACAAAAATCACATGTAACAGTCGATTTATCCCTAAATAAGTTCACAAATCCGTCGGAAACTCAAATCTTGAATTCAAATTCCCTAAAAACTAAATCAAATCTAACAAATAACAACCAAATAAATTACAATTAGGGACTCTCTATGTCGATGGGTGCTTCTTTCTGCGTCATCTTGCTTGATGCTTCTATCCTCAACCGACCGATGCTCGTGTTGGTTTGCGTTTCGAGTGGTGTCGATGGGTTTCCGTGATTTTTGTCTGAAGAGAGGGAGATGGGTTTTGATAATTTTCGTCTGAAGAGAAGGAAATAAGGCTCTGGAAAAAAATTGAATACATAAGGGTAATTGGGTCTTTTTGTCAAGAAAGTGTCTATGGCATGAAATTTTTCAGGATGTGTCCAAATTTCAACTAGGGTCCCTGATTGTGTATATTTTTTCAATTTTCCCTTTTCTTTTTTAACTAATTTTTATAGCTGATTGAGATAAACAGTAAAATAATGATTAGCAAGGCTCATACATTTCCATGTAATTTAATCATAAATAGGATGCTGATTGGCATCTACTGGAGGAATTTTGAGTAGCAAGGCCAATGAGCCCTTTTGAATTTAAGCTTGCACATTCAAAATAGCGAATAATGAGGGAATTAGTTAATAAGTCCTTGTATATGGTTGTTAATATATTTTTGTGTTTCAAAATAGATTATGTTTTTAATGCTAATATATCCCTTCGCTTAAAAAAGCCCATGTGCAGATTTTATACTGCTCTATTATTAGTCATAGGCTAGCTAGCTGATAATCTTTTTTTCATTTTAAATGGCTAATTTTCATTCTTTCCAACTATGGTACTTGGTATGATAATTTTTTTTTTCATTATCTTGTTTTCATAGTCTTTGATATGTTACTTGGTGCATGCCAAAATTTTATATATTGTTATGATAACCTTTTAATTGTAAGTTAACTTGGTATAATATTGTGTTTTATATATCTAAATAACTGATGTTTTGTATGTAGGACTTGGTGTTTGCTTGCGAGACTGCTTTATCGAATTATTTTAGGATGTTGAGGGTACTAGAGGGTTGTGGAAGACATCTATTCTAATAGGTTGTAAAATATTTGCTACTTCTAAAACTTAATTATGTAATACATTTTATTTCTTTATTCTAAGTTATTTATGATACTGTTACAAAGAAAAAAGTCCTTCAATTGTTAGTATTGTAATGATATTTATGGTAATATAAATTCGTACTTTGATTTTATATTTACTATTGAATTTCATCATAGTTACAAAATAATTAATTATGACTATTACAGGGATTATAAATTATCCAAAAAAACAAGAATTTTATTATGAAAATAATTACTTTCAAAAATAAAAATAAATGGCAACATGCATTGCACATTGCTAAAATCGATTTGGCAACATGCATTGCTTGTTGCAGAAGGTTTCTAGGTCTCAGACCTTTGACAACGTGCATTGCATATTGCTAAATCATTTGGCATAACAAGCAACTATGCTTTTCGTAACATGTATTGCACGTTGAGTTTGCAACACGCGGAAAAGCAACGTGCACCCACAAGTTTTAGAAACCCTTCCGCACTGTCGGCCTTTTTTCTTCTACTGAATTTGTGCCAATCTCAAGCCTCCTACCTTGAGCAAAATGCAGAAGCTTCTAAGGCACTATTGGGATCACGTTTGAGCTGCCTAAACCTCTCCTAATATTGTTTACATTGTATTCTCAGGTAATTGTTTAGTCATGTTACACTCCCATAAGTGTTGTTTAGATTGATATTCAGCCATACTTGGGATCCGAAGTGATGAGAAAGCATAAAAAATTTTTGAAGCCTGCATTTGCTAGATCCTTATCCCAGAGCTATTTCTGCTATATTGATCCGATCAAATCCAAGTCTGAGATCCAACAATTGGTATCAGAGCTTCGTTTCCTCCACTAGAGAACGAATAAGGTATTTATTCAAATCTGATTTTTGTGCTTTAAGGACATGTTATATGATGTGGTGTTAATTTCTCCAAGAAATTTTGCACGATTTCATGTAATGAATTGTATACAATAATTTGTGTAGTTATATATAGGTGAATACTTGGGCTCATAGAGTTTTCTTTGTATTTTATTTTTAATAGTATGTACTTATTGAGAGGTGGCGCTTATGCCATTCAATTACCTTTTGTGATTGTTTATTTTTCCATGTTTGTTCAGTTTTAGGTTTTTGTGTTCTTGTACAAAGTAGTTTGTATTTTATTTTTGTAATTGTGCAATTATTGATGTAAGAACATGAAGATCAAGATGCATATGACATGATGGCTACATGGAGCACATTAACATAGAGGTGGCTAGGGTTTTCGGATGCCATGAAGGGAGCTTTGGGGTGAGGCACAAAGGGTTTGCGCCAAACTCCCTAGGGCTCCCTGAGGTTTTGCATCTATAGGCCTGATGGGCTGCCTTTGCCTAAGTGGCAAGCCCAAAGCATGGCTAATGCCATGTAATGGGCTACCTAGGGTTTGAGGGCCAAAGCTGTAGGCTGTGGGCTTAAAACCCACAAAACTGTGGAGCAAAAGCCTCAAAACCCAAGCCCAGAGAGCTTTTACATTTGGGCTTTTTTGGGGCTATTTTGGGAAAATGACTAGCCCTAGAACAAGTATAAGGCATGTTGGATTGAAGGGCTAAAAGGGTTTTTACAAAACCCTAAGGTCAGTTAATTTGGCCCAAGTCCAAACGTAGTGAGCCCAAGTCCAAAGTGTGTGAGTTTTTGTTGTTTGTAGCTTAGCAAGCTATTGGGTTGTGCTCTATGGGCCTAGCTTGGTGTTTTATCACTAAAGTAAGGTCTAACAGGTTTGTTAATGATGCCAAATAACTTCTGGGCAGCAAAGGAATTCATAGTGTTCGGCTTATCAAAGCTCTAATCTAGACTTGTTTCAAGAAGGGTTCACCTATCAGGCATGGGTTTTTTGAAACCAAGGCCCATATGAGTGCAATTACTTTAATAGGTTGTCTCCCATCTTGTCCATGTTGTTTTGGTGGTTTTACAGCTCAAAATAGTGATAAAATCGGAGTTGTATACCCATTAAATCAAATATGCATTTTGTAGGGGTGAACTATAAATTTAAAAACGTTTCAGTTCTGTAGGGGTATCTGTTAAAAATTTTAAAGTTTCTGGATAGTTTTCTACCAGTTCACTATGCACGATTAATTTTCAGTTGTATGAATTTTGAAAATATTATTGGAACTAATAGACTAATACAAGCACGAGGGAGATATCGAGAAGATACAAGAGCTCTATGTAAATATTAAATGTGATACTTTTAGGAAAAAGACCAAGTATTTCACCACATGTATTCTCTTATGTAAGATTGATTGTTTTATTTAAATTGTTAAATAAAATAATGACATGTCATATGCCATATAGAGAAATAGAAATGTCATATCAATGCATTATAACATGTCCATTCATTCATGCATAAATTTATACATATTAGTCAAAATGTTTGATTAATGGTATGTATAAATTAAAATTAAATAGTTTAATTAATGTGATTTATAATTTTATCAAAAGATTTGATAAATAGAATATAAACCATTAACTTGATTAATAAGATTAATTAAGTAATAAAATCTGTATATAAAAAGTTTTCAAAAGAGTTTGAAAAGAGTTATATGGATCACATTTTATAATAAAATTCTAAAGTTTTAAATGTTTGAGTAGGAGAAAGTTTAATTAAATTTAAACCTAAAGCCTCTATTGTTGGTCTACATGGATGGGCTATCCATAAACCTCGACTTGGCCCGTTTTAGGGCCTTGCTCCCTAAAGAAGGGTTTATGATAGTTGTCTTCTAAGATTTGATTTCTAATTGGATAAAATTAATCCAAGCAAACCATTAAGTGATTTTTATTAAAGTAATTTCACATTAATGCAAATTTGGAATTAATTGAAACAATAGTCATACATTTAACTTTTGAAAAGATATTCCCTAAAGGAATGTTTTCATTAATTAAGGGCTAAATATATGGTGGTTATTACTCTTGAAATATGAGTTATTTTGGAAATAATAATAATTAGAAATAGTTCTAATTTAATAAAATAGAATTATCGCATTTTCCTAAAGAAAAATGGTAATTATTTGATTAAAGCATCATATAATATATTATAGATTATTTTGGGTAACTGTATCTACATTTTTGGCATCCCACGCATCATGTAGTTATATTCAAAAGTTTTATGGTCATTGATAAGGGTGTATGTTTATTTCTACGAAAAATAAATCCAACTACATCTATGCTAAACGATTAATATGCTCCATGGATAAATTATACTCAATGAGATTTTAACTAAATATGAAGACCATAAGATGGAGATAGCTATGTAGACCATGAGTTGGGGACAACTATGTTAACCATGTGATGGTCAAGTTTGTATAAAGTGGAAAGAAAGTCTTGACACTTTACAATAAGCTCAATGTCATAAGTGGGTCTTAGAAGCAAGTATGCCTTCACCATTTTATCAGTATTTGACTCTAAAGAATGAAGAATAAGATGCAAAATAAGAGAAAGCAATGCAAAAGCCAAGTTATATATTTACCTTTTTGGACGAAGTGTTGGTAATTGAAGTTTATATATATGGCTAATGTAAATGATATCATTTTTCACTTACAAGGATTGTCTAGTGAAGCAAAATTGATATTACTTTGAATTCTTTATCTTGTTCTTTACTTTGAATAAAGATGAGACTTTGATAAAAAAATTAGAATTTCTCTCAAAAGCCCAATCAAAGAAGGTTACTAAGAATGCTAAAACTAAAGTCTAGTGTTCTTTTAGTTTAAAACCTTAAGGGTAAGGTCTATACGAATGGATATAGAAATGTTTTA
Source organism: Boswellia sacra (assembly GCA_013180625.2). Taxonomy (NCBI): domain Eukaryota; kingdom Viridiplantae; phylum Streptophyta; class Magnoliopsida; order Sapindales; family Burseraceae; genus Boswellia; species Boswellia sacra. Next base: position 62,131 of record SNVD02014031.1, on the reverse strand, counting down.
AAATCCTTAATATGGGAGACAAAGAATGAAGCCCAACTAATTGGAAAAAGTTTCCATTATGGTGATAAAGGCCATTTTGAAAATAGATTGCATAGCATTTAAAGCTTGTTTAAGCAATTTTTTTTTTCTAGAATCATTCTTTGTAGAATATTTCATTAATTATTGAATTATGGATATTAACCATGTATGTAGTTCTTTGTAAAGGCTAAATAGGACTCGACTTCTAAATGAAAGTGAGCTTGGCTTAAGGTTTGTACAAAAAGCGTTGGTGTCTGCTCATGCAATTAAAGAACTACACACTTTAATATTTTTAGTTTTGGATAATTGTTATTTTTTCAGATATTGTGTACGAAATTTTGAATTTCGGATACTTATTTAAAATTCTAGCTATTCATTTTCTTTTAACAAGTTTGTTGCTATTAGAAAAATAAAGAATTTTAATTTTTCTGGAATTATACATAACAATTTGCATATGATAGAAACTACAAACAGAATCAATAAATAACACCAAGTTGAATAAAAAAAGAGTTAGATAGTCTAATACTAATCAGACTTATCTTTGACATTTCTGATTGGGCCAATTTTATGAAAAGGGACTCAGAGGATGGTTAAGGATGAACACCAAGTTCATTAGATGTTGTACTTATACCAACTTATGAATCAAGCCTAGTGAGAAAATTTCTTATAAGTCATCTTAAGCTTAAAGGAAATAGAGCTAAAGATTGTACTGATGTAGTATATAAAATGTTTATATACCATTTAGTGTTGGAGAGGCACATATGAGTATTTCATAAGATGATTACTCAAAATATAAGTATATCTACGATTATAAATCCAGAACTTTTGAAGAATTCAAAAAGTAAAAGAATTAAGGTTGAAAGCATTTAGTAAATATGTTAAATAACTACGATTAGATTGTAGTAGTGCATACCTCTCATGACAATGAAATACTATTTCAACTCACTAGAGTAGGCATGAAGGAATATAACTCTTTTGGACATAGTTTGGTCCATGTAAGTTATTCAAAATTATCCACTTGTTTTTAGGAAACCTAAAAGGTGTAAAAGGATATTGCTCTTATAGTTAATCTAGTGTGAAAGAATTTGTAGCATGACTGCAAATTACTTATAGGTCAACTACATAAAAATTATAAGCCTAAAAGCAATGTAGTATTAGAAGAATGTCTAAACAAACTAACACTGATCTGATCAGTGATAATAGTTTCAAAGGTTTGACATCTATTTCTAATACAAAACAAATATAAGATCCAGTTATACAACCTCCTATGGTACCTCGATGTAGTGGGAGGATTGTTAGACAAGCTCCTATAGTGCCTTGATGTAACGGGAGGATTATAAGACAACCTGATAGATTCATAGGAGTATCGCAAGATACTAGTGAAGATGAATTTGATCCTGCTACTTATGAAGAAGCAGTGAATAATGTTGATACTAATAGTTGGCAAAAGCTATAGAATCAAAAATAAAATAAATGTTTTCTAATTCTATCTGGGAACTTATAGATACACCTAAAGGGATAAAACCCAGAGGGTGCAAGTGGGTCTACAAGAGAAAGAGACGAGTTGATGGGAAGGTAGAGACTTTCGAGGTAAGGCTATTCTTAAATCAATTCAGATTCTCTTATCCATTACCTCTTATTATGATTATAAGATTTGGCAAAATAGACGTCAAGACACCATTTTGGAATGGAAATCTTGACGAAAGCATCTATATGGTAAAACCAGAGGTTTCATAAAATAAGACTAAGAGCAAAAGGTTTGCAAAATGAAAAGTTCAATTTATGGTTTTAAACAAGCATCACGATCTTGGAACATAAGGTTTGATCAAACGATCAAAACCTATGGTTTTATTCAAAATGTAGAAAAGGCTTGTGTCTATAAGAGAGTATAAGATCAAAAGGTTGTATTTCTCATTTTGTACGTTGATGATATTCTACTCATTTAGAATGATGTAAAGGTACTATCATCAATAAATTTTTGCTGGCTGAGCAATTGCAAATAAAATTTTATAGAAACGTCATGAATAAATAAAGTTGTTATTATTTATTTTATCAAAATATGATTGTATCAATGATTAAAGGCTCTAGAGCTTATCTATTCATAAAATTCTATATATATGAGATATATAAGACATAGAATTTTATCATAGCTTAAAACTAGTTCACAACCTATAAACAATAGCTAGACACTTTGTTTGGACAAGGTTGTTATGTGGTTTGTCTTTGATGGAGAAATGGTGAGTCTCTAACCATTTGAAGTGGAGACTTCAGAACAAAGAAACTTTTGCATTACAAACGCATTAAAGATGATCATGTGGAATTATATCATTTGGTGCAAATACTGTGACCAAATAAAAATTACCACAACCAAGCACTAAAGGCATTCATACCTGAATCCTGAGTGGGTAGTGTACCTCTAGTATGCAGGTCATGGTCTTTGACTATAATAAGAAGGTGAGATCTAAATAAAGGTCAATAACTTGGTTAGTTGGGATTATAAGATCTGTATATTAGTAGATACTAAACCATAGATATGAAATTTATGACTCCTAAGGGATTAAAGAATATCACTTTTATGGTTTTACGAGGTTTTAAGTAATAGAATCTTAGCCAAGTGTTTGATGAAAAGTTATTCATTAAACTAAGATTTATTTGAATAAATCTTAAATCATTTAAAAAGTATAAAACTGGTATTGAGGGATCAAGATGTAATTGGAATGGTAAAACGATAATTTATACATAACTCCAGTTATTTGTATTCCATGAAATGTATTTATGTAAAAATGTTGCTCAATTGATAGGGTTTAAACGAGATAATTTAATTAGATTAAATTATTAAGCTTTCTGTAAACAATATTTATTTCAAGAGTATAGCTTTGGACCTATAGTGGACCAAAGTTAATAAGGGGGACCTACTATAGTTATGAGATAACAAGATAATAGGTCAAACTTCTTGGAGTTTGTAATTAAATATATCTATCAAGGTCTTATGAGTAGCTGATTAAATCATTTAAACATGAAACTAAATTATGAGAAATAATTATTTAATTTAATTGAGATTTTACTAAGAATAAAATTTCATATATTAAATTATAAATAGGCTTTTTATTTAATTAAAAGAGTCTAATTGAATAAATAAGCTAATGGGCTTGATATTTAATTAATAACATTGATAAAATAAGTAATTTGGCTAATGACTACTTGGGCTTATTGGACCTATTAATTAATTAATAATTAATTAAAAGTTTAATTTGGAATTAAAGATGCCTTCTAGTTGTTTGAGTTGGACTCAAATATATAAAAGTTCAATTAAATTTATATTAGTTTTGTAAAAACCTAATTAAATTAAAAGTTCAATTAGATTTATATTAGGTTTGTAGAAACCTTATTAAATTATGAGTCTAATTAGATTTATATAAGGATTAAAAAAATTCTAATAAAATACTAAATCCAAGTAATTACAGTTTAACAAGAAAACAAGAGAGCTATATAACATACTAGGGTTTCAATCAAAACCCTAAGAGATGAATAGAACAAAAAATATGAACAGTATCTTTAACTTGGAATTTTTGCCAATCTCAAGCCTTCTACCTTGAGAAAAAACGCAAAAGCTTCTAAGGCACCCTTGGGATCACGTTTGAGCTGCCTATACCTCTCCTAATGTTGTATCCTTTGTGCTCTCAGGTAATTGTTTAGTCAAGTTACACTCTCACAAGTATTGTCAGATGGTATCAGCCATACTTGAGATCCAAAGTGGTGAGAAAGCACAAAAACCTTTTAAAGCCTGCATTTGCTAGATCCTTATTCTGGAGCTATTTCCCTTGTGTTGGTCCGATCAAATCTAAGTCTGGGATTCATCAGGCATATGAGAAGATTCCTTTGCAGTTTCTTTGCCATCAAGTTTCCTCTCTAATTCAGATTGTTTGGCTTTTATATCTTTGATATCCTGCACAATATCAACTAAAGTAACATTGATTAAAGCAAGCTGTTCTTCCACATTACTCATTGGATTTGATCTGACTCTTCTTGGTCGTAGTTGAGGATCAAGCAAATTGGTTTTGTCATGCAATTTGGACAAGAAGCCTTTCATGATAGACTTAGGCATAATCTCAGATGTCTCATTAGAACTCATAAGAACACCATTTTGAGCCAAAATTCCCTGAATCAAAAAAAAAAAAAAAAAAGAAACACAAGCAAATGATAATCGGATTTGTAAGGTGTAATATGAACAATCATCCTATATATCCATAAACCCAAATTAATCGGTCTATTGGTACCCAAACAGAACAAAAATTTCACCTATCATCTCTCACTTGATTTTGATGGGATGCAGGTAACCAATCAAATTGAGCTATCTTATGCAGTATCTTATGCTTCTTAACAAGATATTTTTTATCAATCCCATCTTTTGAGTTCCATTTCAAATCATCATGATCAGTTAACTCGTTAAGTACATCTTTAATCAAAAAATTATCATCAATAGAATGTAAACTCCCAATAGATATATCAAAGAATGTGTTAATCACATTGGAAGAAAACTTCACCAATCTACCTTTACAATATATCTTGTGATAATAAAAGCTTTTTTGATTATCAATTGACTCAGGTATATTAGTATAAAACTCTTGAATGAGAGTCTTAATGGAAGGCAAAAAATTGTTTACCGTTCTAATCCAGTAGATGGACTCGAGAAGCTCACCAAGGCCATATTTGTTAAAATCAGAAACCTTCACTAGCTTTCAATTTGCAATTTCCTCTTCGAGGTATACTTCAGAAAATTGTTCTTCACTTTAGAAGTGAGAAACTTGTTGAACTTGGGCTTGATCTTGTCCTTTATTCACCCAACTTGAATCTCTTTATCACCGCTCATCACTGGATCAATTGGAACCTTTACATGTTGTTCTTCCTGCTATTGTAATTATTGTGAATGCGAGCTATTATGACTGGTTTGATTATTGGAATCAGTTGATGATGATGAACTACTAGTGGATTTTTCAGACTCAGTCGAAGATGCCATTGCAGTTTTTGTGATCTAAATGGTTGCTATGCAAGGGTTTGAAAAACAGAGATATAAGAGAGAGAGGCAAAATGTAACATAATATATGATAAGAGACAATAACCTTAGATAAGTTATGATATACTTGGAAAGAGAGTATCCTAGTCCAATTCGGTTTCCAAAACAAATTCAAATTTGGTTGTATTTGATTTTCCAAAACAAACCCATTAATGTCATTAATGACATAATTCAAAAATTGATTTTAATTAAAATAGGAATTCTATAAGAGAAAGGATTCCTGCCATTGAAAACTCTCCCCCTTAAACCAATAATACTGACATGACACTTATTGACATATGGACACATACAAGAAAATCAAATTTCAGTCAAGCACAAATGACGTTGTATGTTATTAATAATATAACAAAAAACAATCACAATTAACTTAACATCAATATCTAGACATCATATGGATCATTCTAAAAAAACATATTTCAGAGCTGTTGACAATCAATATAAGAAAGCTGTTTAACTCCATTTTTTATTCAATTGAGATGTCAAAAATAACATTTTGACGTATTCACAAAAACTAATCACATTGGACTATGAATTAAATACAGTAGCTTTCACACAATATAGAGCTAGCCCTTTTCACTTGAGTGGGTGACCTCAACATATTTCTTAAATACCCTGAGGTTACTTTCAAGGACGGCTTTCATACATCATTTACTAGTAGCCCTCTCTGTATTTTTTTATTTATTTAACCAGTAGCTAAATAAAACATAACATATATTATAACTCATACATGCTTTATTAGAAGAAAACTTATGATATTGTAGATATAATTAATATAACAGAAAGCAATGTTTATTCAGAAAACTAACAAATGCCTAAGGCCTTTCTTAGATTCTCAAATTTTGTTGCATATAATGCCTTAGTGAACATGTTAATCAATTGATTTTCAGTGGAGATCAATATGTATCACCTTTGACTCTACAAGCTCTCTTATAAAATGGTATCTTATGTCAATTTGTTTTATTCTAAAATGTTGGACTGGATTTTCAAAAATATTTATAGCACTAGCATTATCACAAAACATTGTTATAGGTTTTTGTTCAATACCATAATCACTTAGCATTTACTTCATCCAAAGTAGTTGTGTATAACAACTCCCTGCTGTAATATATTCTGCTTCTATAATGGACAAGGAGATGAAATTTTGCTTTTCGCTATGCCAAGAGACCAAGGTAATACCAAGGTAAAAACATCCTCCTGATTTGCTCTTTCTATCATCTGCATTCCTTGCACAATCAGCATCACTAAATCTTGCAAAACAAGCATTTGTTTCTTTAGAAAACCATATCCCATAGTCATAAGTTCCATCAACAGACCTGTTAATTCACTTGGCTGCTGCCAAGTGAGATTCCTTAGGATTTGCTTGAAGTCTTACATAAAATCCTATACTAAAACATAAATCTCATCTGCTTGTAGTAGGTATAATAAACTACCAATGATACTTCTATACAGGCTAGCATTAACCTTATTTCTTGCATTATCTTTGGAAAGTTTCAAGTTAGTATAGATAGGAGTGCTTATAGGTTTTGTCTTCCCAAGATCAAATTTCTTTACAAGATTCTTAGCATATTTTCATTGAGATATAAAAATCCCATCATTCATTTGTTTAACTTGTAATCTAAGAAAGAAATTTAATTCTTTTACCATGCTCATCTCAAACTCTTCTTGCATCAACTCAGCAAACTCATCAGTGCTGTTTTTGTTGGTTAAGCCAAACACAATATCATCCACATATGCTTGAGAAATAATAAAATAATTAGGTGCATGTTTGAATAACAAAGTCTTATCATTACTATCTCAACTATAACCTCTCTTAACCAAAAAATTCGTCAACCTTTCATATCAAGCTCTAAGAGCTTGTTTGAAACCATACAAAGCTTTATGTAACTTATACACAAAATCAGGATGTTTAGGATCTTCAAATCCTTTGGGTTGTTCAATAAAAGCCTCTTCATTAAGACAACCATTCAAGAAGGCTATCTTAACATCCATTTGATACAATTTAAAATCAAGCAAGCAAGTAATAGCAATAGTAATCTAATAGACTCAAGTCTAACTACCGGTGTAAGGGTTTCATTAAAGTCTATGCCTCCTACTTGTGTGTAACCTTGTGCCACTAACCTAGCTTTATTTCTAACTACTTGTCCATTCTCATCAGTTTTGTTCTTAAATATCTACGTAGTTCTAATGGCATTTGCATTTTGTGGCCTAGGAACTAATTCACAAACTTCATTCCTTTTAAAACTGATTAAGTTCATCTTGCATAGCCTGAATCCAAACATCTTCTTTTAAAACTTCTTTAATATTCTTAGGCTCAATTAATGAGACATAACAAGCAAATCTTACTTGATTTCTTACCTTGCTTCTGATCTTCATCATGCCTTCTAAACCTCTAATGATTGAGCTAGTTGGATGCGCCTTTTGTATCCAAGGAGGTGGATCTTTTCTCTTATCATCATTTCTAATTAAGTTTTTATCCAAGTCTGTGTTGTTAGATGTTGCTGTTGTGTCAGATAAAATAGCAATTGTTTCCTCTTTCATAACAAAATCTTCCTTGTTATTACTACTTACTCGTCCTGAACTTTTTGCACTTTTTGTGAAGCTGGTTATACTTTCTTCATGAGAATACTTTGCATAATTATCAAGGTCATCGAACACTACATTTGCAGACTCCATTATAGTCTCAATTTGAAGATTGTAAACTCAAAATGCCTTGCTGTTCAGTGCATAGCCCATAAGGACTCCTTCATCACTGTTATGGTCAAATTTACTTAGCTGCTCTCTATTGTTTAAAATGTGACATCTACATCCAAAAACATAAAAATATTTCAAGTTAGGTTTTCTTCCTTTTAAAATCCCATAAGGAGTTTGGTTAACGCTAGGTCTTAGAAAAACTATATTTGAAATATAAAAAATATTGCTTTTTGTTTTAGCCCGTAGCCTTTTAGTCAACTTTTTGCTATTGAGCATCACTCTAGCCATTTCTTGAAGTGTCCTATTCTTTCTTTCTACAACACCATTCCGTTTAGGTGTTTGATAACTCAAGAATTATACACTTTTTAATACCTCTTTTCTTAGTTAATTAGTTTGTTTTCAAGTTAAATATGTTCTTGTTATGTTTATTTTGTTTTGTTTTAAGTTTGTTCAGTTGTAGAAAGCAAATGAAAGCAATTGCAGTAAATTCGAAGCAAAAAAGTTCATTTCGCCTTTGTCGGATAGCCAACTTTTCAGAATTAACTGTATTGATCTATAAAGAACCATATTATGTGCCATTTACCATTGGAAAACTCTGGATATTTAGTTTCTATTGAATTTTATAGTTTATAAATTAGAGTTGTGTACTAAAAGTTATGGTCAAAAGAGTGAAGGTAGAGCAGAGCATAAATTTTGAAGAGTTGAAATAGAACACACAAGTCAAAGACCATGCGCTCCAGTGTAACGATGACTTGAACTCACGATTTTCTCCTACTTTGGAGTCTTAAAACCCTACACCTATAGATAAGACTTCATAGAACGTGTTTGGGAGTTTCAAAGAGGCTAAGGAGGCTTAGGAGAGGATGGCTGGGAGCAAGATTTCTTCATCAACTTCTAGTTTTTCTTTCTTTTCTCATTGGATTGAGAAATTGATTTACATGATTTGAGGTATGTATTAGACTGAGAAGTTGATTTATATTAGTCATTGATTAATTTGTCATAAATTGACATGAGATAGAAATGTGATTGTGATTTGTGCAACCGTGTGTTATTTCTTGTGATTAATGGAAATTTATAGGCATTAGATGAGATAGAGACATGATTCTCCCTATAAATATACATTGTTGTTGCTTGAGAAAGAATAACAAATACATTAGTAAAATTGGTTGGCAATAGGTGAATAAACATTGATTTTATTAAATTGAAAGATTAGAGTGGATAACTTAGGTGAAGCCTAATACCTTAGATATTTGTTTACTAGATTTTTATCAATTTATTTAGTGTTGTTTACTTTTATTTATTTGCTCAATTTTAGTTTAGTTATTTAGTTTATTTAGTTGATTTGAATTGCCATTTAATTTCCATTAGTCAAATAAAATTAGAGTTAGATACGACTTGGTAGTTAGTAATACAATCCTCATGGGAATGATACTCTACTTATCACTTTATTACTTGTTATAATTCTGTGCACTTGTGGATTTTGTATAACAAGTTTTTGGCACCATTGCTGGGGATTATTTGTTTCTATTAATATCAAGCTAAAAAACTCTATTTTAATTTGAATTTCTTTTCTTTTTAGTTAATTTTTAGTTTTTGTTTTAGGTTATTTGTGTGTTGATTTTAGGTATTTAACTATCAAGTTTAGGAAGCTATAACAACCGGCCATGTGAATTGATTTTGCATCTGTAGATGAATTAATATATCAAAAAGAACTTGCAGCATTAAGAGCTCAAGTAGCCGACCTTATCAAGACAATTGGGAAATTTGAATGTGAGAGTAGTGTGTGAGTTTTATGGTGGGAATCATTGTAGTGTTGATTGTCAAGTTGGGAACCCCTTTGCATTTCCAAACACCTATTGAATCCATTATGTGCGAACCTGTCAAGAGCAATAATACTATCCTTACCCAAACACATACCAAACATAGATAACTCATCTTAGACAAATCGCAACTACTCATGGGGTAATGATAAAAAATTTTTGAATTCTACACATGGTCAGCCTCAAGAAGAGAAAAGTAGATCAGAGGAAGCTCTTGCTCAACTCAACGCCAATGTTTCTAAATTTTCAGCAAACACTTCTTAAATCATGGTTGAGTCAAAGATCATGCAACAAAACCATGAAAAATTCATGAGAAATCATGAAAGGATAATGAGCCAAATAGAGAGTTTGATTGTAGGAGAGCCTCAAAAAGCATTGACAAGCAACGTTAAAATAAATTTTGATAAGGTGAAGGTGACCATATTGAGAAGTGAGGAGCAACTTGACCAGCCCATGACAATTCCAAGGAAGCTAAGAATAGCCACCATACATGCCAATTTGAGGAGAACATTGAGCAACCATATCTAGCAACACCACCTCCATATGTGCCACCAATCGTTTTTCCCTAGTGTTTCGAAATGAGTGATTTAGATAAGCAATTTTCTAAATTTCTTGATGTTTTTAAAAAATTACGTATTGACATTCCTTTTGCAAATTTGCTGGAACAATCACCAACATTTGAGATATTTATTCAAGAAACTTTGTCCAACAAAAGGAAATTGGGAGAAGATGAAGTGATGATACTAAGAGAGGTGTGTAGCACTACTTTGCGAAAGAAAGTGCCTCAGAAATTAAAAAGTTCAGGGAGTTTTTCTTGTCACACTACAAAAGAATTTTATAAATTTGGTGCTAACATTATTTTGATGGCATGTTCTATTTTTAAGAAACTTTGTCTTGATGGAACAACACTAGCCACGATCTCTCTTCCATTAGCTTGCAAAAATAGTATGAAATTTGAAGATCTTTATACCAATACTTCACAGGTGCGACCATTACTTCAAGAACATCTTAAACTCAAGCTCAAACTACTAACTCTTGAAGCAAAATCATGTGAAGAGACTCATTTGTCTCTATTGAAGCTGCATATATATTCAAAACTTTGAAGAAAATTTTAACCTCAACCTCTATTGCCAGATTGAATTAGCTTCAATTTGCATAAGCTTTGGAAATGGATATAAGTTCTCAAAAGCTTCATTATCAAGAGTCCACTTTCAAATGCAAATTCAGGGAAGTCCTTTATGCTTCCTTTCTCTTTGTTTCAATTTGTAATTTTTATTTTTGTTTTAGGGTGTCTTGCTTTGGTTTTATTTATCTTCGGAGTGTTGCTATGTGTGTTTTTAGCTTTTATTTGTTGAATTTAGTTATGTGTTTGTGTTTGTTTGGCCTTGTTTGTCTAGGTCTTTTATAATTAAAAAAAATTGTTTAGTTTTGTTTGTGCTTGAAATTGTAATGGCCTATGATAAGATCGTGATTGAATCGATGCATAACCCTTACAAAATGATAAATAATGCATAGATCTGTGTGCTTGACTTATTCGTTAGTTTTTGCTTTACTTTTGATTCTTTGAGCACAAATTGAGCACATAGCCATGATCAGTGAGTTGTTTGTAGATTTAGAGAAGGTTTATCCGCTTTAAGTGTTTCATAGATCTCAATGAATTTTAGAACTCGTTTGATTGTCACTTAAAGTAAAATCCTAGGCAACACAATATTAGAGAAATGATTTAGGCCATCTTTGGATCGTTTTTGCCTTTTAAGCCAACCCACGATATAAATTGATCCCTAATTGTCCCCTTTGAGCCTATTTAGCATTTTTCTTTCTTAACTCATAAAATTTATTGTAGCCTATTGGTTTTATCAAAATAGTATCCCTTCTTATAAGCATGTAAATCATTCAAGATTATATTTTGGGCTAGGCTATGGTTTTGGGAATTTATGGGAGATTGGGTGGAGTTATGAGCTTTTAAAAGTGAGTTTTATTGTATTTGTGAGGCCGTTGAGTTGATTATGTTTTTGTTCTCTCTTGTAAAAAAAAACTGAGAGCCACACCTGTGGTACATGAAAAAAAAAATCAAATGAGTTTGAAGGTCTAGTATCTCTAAGTAAAAAAAGAAAAAGAAGAACAAAAGAACAACTGAAAAGAAGCATTGCCCTTTAGTGTTTGTAAGAAAGAAAGAAATAAGTTTAGGGCTACCGTTTCATGTGGAAAGCAAATAAAGGGAAAAAGATTGATTAAAATTAAGTTTGGGGGAGTTACTTGGTGAATTCTTGATGCAGGCTTGAGCTTTACATAGTCTTGAGTGATTTATGTGTTTTATGGGTAATTTGAGCTACATAAATATCTTTTATCCATGCCTTCACCCTAACCAAACGTTACAAGGCTTAATAAAGTCCTATTTGGTCCTTAAAGTTGTGTTTGTCTACATTAGCGGAGAGTGACATGAAAAGTAGGACTATAGAATTCGTATACACATATTTCTATATTTAGAGATCAAAATGATTTTTTTTTTGCAAAACTCATCCGAGTTACACATAATGATGTGAGATTGGCTAACCACACACACACACTTAAGGAATTAAGGGAAAGCAAGTTTGACTATAAGCTGAAATTCTAGACAAGTGCAAAGTTTTGAATTTTTTTTTAGTTATAATTAAATGCAATCCTTTAGGCCTATCCATAGTTCAAAGCAGCATTTTGGGGGTTGAAAATTCATGTGCAATTCCATGGTATTTTTAGAAATCAGCATAGCTGACATTTTCAAACTCCTTACTATGGTCACTTCTTCTCCTCACTATCCTGTCAATGTTCCTATTTTGCTTATTTTCAAGCTTAACACAAAGATTCCTAAAAGCTTCAAATGTATCAGACTTTTCTTAATAAAATCAATCCAAGTTTATCTTGAGAAATCATCAACACAAACAAATACACATCATTTACCAGAAATGCTTTCAATCTATATAAGACTGATGAGATCCATGTGAAGCAAATCAAGTATTTTAGATGTACTAATATATAACATAGACTTATGTGACCCTCTAATTTGTTTCCCAATTGACGTGGTGCACATATCCCATCAAATTTATCATTAAATTTATGAACACCTCTAATAGCATATAACTTAGTTAGTTTAACCAAGTCTTTGCAGTTTAAATGTCCTAACTTTTGATGCCATAATTTCAAATTTGGTATCCTAGCATGAAACACGTTTGCCACCAAGTAACAATTATCAGAAGATCTATTTTCTTTGATAATGCATTTTCCTATATCGTTAACAACATACCTATCATTACATATCTAACTAATGCTAATCAGATTAGTTTTTAATCCATCAATAAGCAAAACAATTTGAAATTTAAGTAAGCCTTCAACATTTAAAGTACCATTACCAATCACCTTACCTTTTGCACCATCACCAAATGTGACATTTCCTTCTCTGCATGACTCAAGATTTTTCAAAAAATTCTTATTTCCAGTCATATGCTCAGAACAACCACTGTCAAAGTACTACGTCTTTAAAAGAATCATTAAGTGTAGTAAGAGCAATATTGTAGGTTATTTTCTTTCTTAACCTACTGCTGTCATGTCTTAAGTAACTGCTTGAACTATTTTGACCTTTCATGCAAAAGATGCAACAATTTAAAACATCAAGTCTAATATGCCCTTTGACACCACAAAAATAACATGTTAGAACAAATCTTCTTCCCTTTTTAGGACTAGATTTAAACGAACTTAAGGGAGACACAAAAATCTTATTACTTTTTGAGCTAGGACTTGACTTTTTTTAGCTAGGTTTAAAAACATTACTTGATGTTGAAGCTTTTGCAAACATAGCATTTGATGAAGATGTAATATTATCTTCTAAATAACCCAAGCCATGTTTGTTGGAATTGTCTCTTCTAAGACTCAAAACTTGGTCAAGTTTTACAAACCCAATTTTGAGTTAATCAATACACCTTCTACTTTCAATTAATTTTGCTGTAATTTTCTCAACATGTTCTGTTTTGTCTTTCAAAGCAGACTCCAGTTCACTAATGCAGTTTTCAGCAAAGGCTTTCTCACATTTTAGCACTTTATTTTTCTTCTTCAGAGTTTTGATTTCCTCTTTCTAATTCAGCCATTCAGTATAAAGTGCATTTTATGTTTCTTGTAAGTCCTTACAATATTCAGGGTCATTTGCTACGTTTAAATGTTCATGATTAGTTTTGCTACAATTTTTTGTTTTACTAGACATAACAGTTTTTCCTTTATCAGCAGTCGATGCTATGAATGCTACAAAGTTACTAATGCATCCTCGATCATCTGAATCAATCTCTGAATCATCACTCCATGTAGCTGACATTTGGTTGTTCTTCTTTTTGAGATTAGCACATTCAGATTGAATATGCCATAACCAGAACACCCATAGCACTGAATCTGCCCTTTTCTATTAGGTTATTTTGGACTCTTCTTGTCATTCTCTTTGCTCAATTTTCTGAATTTTTTATCATTTAAGCCTAACATCTTTCCTTGATTCTTTTTCCTAAAATTCTTTTTCATGAACTTAGCATAATTCTTTGTTAGAAAAGCAATATGTTTTGAATCTGTTTCATCAAACTCATCATTACTTAGATTTTTCAGTCTTAACAATGACTGCAATACTTTTAACTTTTTGCTTCCTTGTGTTATGATTAATCTCAAAATTCTGAAAAATACCAGTAAGTTCATCAACTCTCATCTCATTAGTGTTCTTTATTTCTTTAATGATAAAGATCTTTGGTTAAAATTTATCAGGAGTAGATCTAATGATCGTACTAATAATTTTTGCATTTGTAAAAGTTCTACCAAGCATATATGCAAAATTTGTAATATAACACAGCTTTGAATAAAAATCTGTTATTGACTCATTTCCATGCATCATTAAATTCTCAAATTGTGAATTTAATCTCATCAATTTAGATCTTTTAACAGAATGTGTACCTTCATGTTTCACCTTAAGAATGTCCCAAGCTTCTTTAGCCACTTTGCACCTCAAAATCTGGCCAAAGTTGTTAAGATGAACTACTGTAAAAATTGCATTGAGTGCCTTTGAATTATAACTAGAACGCCTGTGTTTCTTATTAGTCTATTCCTTCTCAAATTTAAGTTCTGAAGCTCCGAACATTGGTGGTGTCCAACCTTTTAGAACATTGGTCCATGCCCTGTTATCAAAGATTTGATATACATCATCATTCTCACTTTTCAATATGAATAATTAGTATCATCAAGAATCAGTGGTTGTGATCTAGATCCTTCATTTCGTATAAACTCCCTACCTTCATATCAACATGATCTTTCTTCACTTGTATCTCAGTGAATCTACTCTGATACCAGTTGCAAGATTTGAAAGTATGGATCAGTTATACATAATATAACAAAATACTGTAATATAAAATGGCATTGGAGAATTTATGTGGTCGGGTTATAAAAGCCTACATCGACAGACAGCTTAGAGCTGCAATTCACTAAGTTCTTGTTTGTACAATCTTTAAGTGTGTTTATAATGCTGACTCACTCTCACACACTAACCTAATCTTTGTAAAATAAAATTCCAACAAGAGCTTAAACTCTAGTGGCACTGCCTACTCTCTATTGCTGACAACTTAATAAACTGTTAAGTAACACATAATAACGATGTCACTGAATTACATGAACACTTAACTTGCAAGTTCTCTAGAGTGAATACTAACTTAAACAAACTTAACCAAAATTCATGCACGAATACAACCTCTCGTAAATGAATAAAAATCTCATTAAACATAATCAAAGACACATTTCAATTTTAGCATTGAAGCTCTCCTCAATATCTTGAAATGTGGTGACACACTTACATACAAGTTATTGGAAATAACATTTCATATAGTGTGAAGTTCAGCTGTCCTACTAATCAATATCCTATAGAATCTCAATCAAACTCAATGAGTAAGTTTAGGATATCAATCAATAAAATAGGAAGTGATTTAAATAACTCCTAAGTAAATTAGGACACTAATAAAATATACTCCTAAGTGAGCTAGAATACTAGAAAATATCCTAATATAATGAGAGATATTTAACATGAATATAATACTTCCTAATAAAGAATATAAACCAATGTTTTAATTATAATTTTGTCAAAAAATAATCATGTGTATGATACATGCCAAGGTGTCACGTTTGACACTAGCAAGCTATATGTTTTTCAGGAACTACAAAACTGGATTTCAATTTTGGTCTAGTCTTTACACCAAAAGGAAATTGTTGAAATACCAAGTAAGTGGGTCATGTCACAGACTGCATTATTTATTTTGTCGTATGTTATCGGATTTAGTTTCCCACTCTAATTAATGTGTTTATTTATATATATGTTTGTTATATTAGATAGTGAAAAGACATCAGTTTGTCTAAGAAGTTGGAATTTGCAAAAGATCAACCATTTAAATGGTACATCTGGTCTATGTCCAACCTCACAGATACAAGCTTGTCATCACAAAAGATCGAGCTTACAAATCCCATATCCCTCATCTACATTATTGATGACACTACAAGAATTTTTTATATATTTGTCACTTTATAATTTTTTTATTTGGCATTTTTTTTAAAAAGTGAGAAATATAACATTGGTCTAAAAGTCAAACCTGCTTATTCATCTTATTTGTCACTTTTGTCTTTATTCAATCAAATATTTATCATATTTTTATAAAAATGTAACAAATATGTGAATATGTAATCTTTCCCATTTCCTTTTCATATTTTCATCTTCTCTTTCAAGCATTATGAATATAATATTTTAAATATCAATAAATAGAGAAGTAAAAAATCTCAAAATAATAATTAAATAATACAATTTTATATTTTAATATTTAATTAAAATTAATTTTTAAACATATTTAAATAAAAGATAATATTTTTGTATAAATTAAATAATAAATTT
The DNA here is from genome assembly GCA_013180625.2 of Boswellia sacra. Classification (NCBI taxonomy): domain Eukaryota; kingdom Viridiplantae; phylum Streptophyta; class Magnoliopsida; order Sapindales; family Burseraceae; genus Boswellia; species Boswellia sacra. The sequence goes on along the minus strand of SNVD02014031.1, from coordinate 45,600 downwards.
TTAAAATCAAATTAATAAGAAGTAAATTTTTAAACATGAAAATTATATGAAATAAATAAATTATTTTATACTTTTAAAATGATTAAAATCACAATTTTATAATTTTTTCATGAAAAATTAAGAAATTAAAATCTTGAATAAAATCTTATTTTGAAATAATATAATATTTGTGTTTAAGTAAATATTATTATAATTTATTTTAGAAATTAAATAAAAACAATTAATGTTTATAAAAATAAAAAAACTAAAGCATATACATGTATATTTAAAATATCTCACATGTCACATTTTTATTGATTAATAAAGTTTTAGACATACACATGTTTTACATCTCATGAAACCCATTTGAAATAAACCTAAAACTCTTTAACCCTAAAATCATTTTCTCTTCTCTTCACCCTTTCACGCCTCCACCCTTTCAAACCTCTCTCTCTCCCCCAAACATTCCACTCCCTAAATCTTGGCTTAGAAGATCGCGACCGGTGACTTAATCTCCGACTGGTTCACACTCATCGGCTCGAACGGTAAGCCGCCTAAGCCTAGCACAGCTATAAAACTCGAACTGAAATTCATATTGAGAAGCTTAAGGGGCCTAATGCTCCGATTATAGGGCTGGTTTTGCAAAGGAGAACGCTGATTTTGCCATGGATGCAAAACCCAGTTGACGTAAGTGCCTTTGTAGACTGCTCTCTCGACACACTCCCCTGTCTCGACCCCAGGTGCCCACGTCACATCTGCATTGCTTATTATATGTTACGTTTTCTCATAATATGCTTGCATTTATTTGGTTTGTTAAATTCTGGTTAATTAGGTTGAAGGTAGCATTGTAGAACATGGGTTTTGCTTCACTGTTCCCAGTGCAGGTTGCGGTTTGGCAAGAGACAATTGGTCCTGGCTCTTTTGAACGAGACCTCTACATCAACTCACCGACGGGAAGTGGAAAAACTTTATCTTATGCTCTGCCAATAGTGCAAGCGCTATCCAATCGTGCTGTTAGATGTCTACATGCTCTAGTGGTGTTGCCTACACGTGATTTAGCCTTGCAAGTTGAATTTCTGAATCTCAGGCAATTTACAAAAATAATCAAGTTCAAAGGGTTGTTTTTGAAATTTAACAGAGCTTTAATCTTTTTGATTCCGTCTTTGGTGAGACTTGACAAGTTGACGAGACTAGATGATTTGGTCACTGAATTTCATATGAGTTGATGATGGATTTGCTCGTCATGATATGATGCTTATTGATCATTCGGTTGGTTTCCTTTCTGTAATTCAGGTGAAGGAAGTGTTTGCCGCAATCGCACCTACAGTGGGCTTATTTGTTGGTTTGGCTGTGGGTCAATCTTCAATTGCTAATGAAATTTCAAAGCTTATTGAGAGGCCAAAGGTTGAGGCAGGAATCTGTTATGATCCAGAAGATCATTTTCAAGAGTTACAAAGTGTTGTTGATATACTGGTGGCGACACCGGGAAGGCTTATGGACCATATTAATACAACTAAAGGGTTTACGCTTGAGCATCTATGTTACCTTGTAAGTTGCAGATGTTTGTTTCTCTTGGCTGATTCTAGCAGAATTATGGACTTTGTCATTATTACACTGGGGATTGTCAATTATGATGGACGATATATATGTTCATAGATCTGGTCCATCTGTTGTCCTCTGATATTACTTAGCAATTCTGTTATCTATTAATTGGTTGCCTCTAGCAACATAAATCACGATTTGCATTTCTGAGGCATGATTGATTTTAGGATTACTTATTAGCTGGAGAATCAATTTTAATAATTTTGGTGTGTATGGCCCTAGTGGACTATCTTAATAAGCTTCATTTAAAGTTGTATCTTATGCCTGATTATTTATGCCATTCAGATTGTCGATGAGACAGATAGATTACTTCGGGAGGCATACCAAGCCTGGCTGCCAAATGTGCTTCAATTAACTCGCTCTAATGATGGAAGCCACTTTCATTTTGCAAATTCGTTTATTCATTCTACATTTGGTTCTTTAAAAACCATAAGAAGATGGTGAGTTCTACATTGAACTTACATTTCCCTTGTTACAAATATACCTTTTAAATTTGCTGTGTTCTGGTGCCTACCACCAGTTTTAACTTTAAGTGCCTGACTGAACTGACAGTACAGCTTGGGGGCAATATTGACTGCAAATTACCTAAGATTAAATAGTATACATAACTGCTATTAGTTAAAATTAGTCTCTGCCACTGAAGTGCTAGAAGGTAAATGTGGTTTTAGTTTGTCACTAGATTATGATGATACATCTAATGGTTACAGTACTTTTAAGGTTGGTATTTATTTTTTGGGTAAATTATTTTCTGGGATTTAAAGTGGATTCCAAGATAGTTTCGTAGGATAGCTGATGCTTAGACTTTTCTTATCATCAATGCAGTTTAAAAGATGACATTTTCTCAAATTTCCTCGATTAGAAAGTCGATTACAAACCCTGATTTATTTGGCCTTGTTCAAATATTATTATGTATTTGTTGCAGCGGCGTTGAGAGGGGATTTAAGGATAAACCTTACCCTAGGTGTTGAGAGGGGATTTATAGATAAATCATTATCTATCTTGATTTCTTAGGAAACTGCATCCCGTTTCGTCGATCGATTGTCAAAAGAGTATTCAGAGTATATTGATATAGTGCAACCAGTTCAAGTTGCAGTATATGAAATGAAATTGGGGTTATCCATAGTGTTGTCAAGCACTTGAGCAGACTTGGCGAGGATAATATCGATAGAGTTTGGGTAAAAACTAGATTTGATTTTGTTTAGAAATTACATTTTATATTTTGTAATTGGATTTAAATGTCTGAGTTGAATTGTCTGGCAGGAGTCAATTATTCATTGATGAGATTCCCTAGAGGTTGTGGATTAGGTTCAATTTCATTTAAACCCAAAGCCAGGTTGCCTGAGTGTTATTCCTGTGAGATAGATTTTCCTTCAAACCTCTTTGCAATGGATACAGTTTTGCTGGAAAAGTTGGTCAGTTATTCAAGGGATGTCAACACTGCAAAAGTAATTTATCGTCTTAAATAAATTTCCTCGTAATAATAGTTCCGGCTGTGTAGTTATCCTCTTGGAATGCAATTTTTCTTCTTGTCTTTAGTGGCCTTTAATTTTGGTACTCTTTTCCTTTATTATGATGGAATTAACATCTATTGTGCCCCTGAAATGCTTTCCCATAATTGAAGGGTTCTGGCTTGCAACTTAGAGCTTCTGTTCATCAAAATGCTCTTATTCGTGTTACATATTTTGTAGCTAATTCACAACTGATGGATAAGGCTTCTTTCACAGTTATATGCTTTTCCTAAGGTTGATTTTAATTTCATGTGCACTTACAGTTGGATTGTTTTCTAATATGACAATGTTCTGGATCAGGTATTGGATAAAATTTTTTGTGATTTTGCAAGCATTTGGATGAATATGAAAGTCCAAGTAAAAACCAAAAAAGATCTTGATGCTCAACAATACAAATTTAGGCGTTGTGCCTTTATGATTGATAGAGTTTTTTAAGTTGATAAATCATCACTAAACAAGTTGTTTGCAAATGATACTCTACCAGAATTGGAGGAGCTGCTCTCTGAAGAAGAAGTTACTGAAAAGGTTATGCTTCTACTGTTACATTGCAAACTCATTATGCCTATATATTTTAAAGGTTGTCAATCTTCCCCATGTTTTAACATACATGTAATACATTCAGGTGGAAGCTGATGATGAGTGTGAGAGTTGGGAGGATGAATGGAACATTCTACAGGAATCTATCCTGCACAAAATGGTCTACATACACAATCAATTATTTGGGTCTACTGATCTTGTCTTGAGTGTAAGTTGTCTCCGAAAACTTTCTGGATGCATAATTGGCCTTATGGTTTGATAAAAACACTTTTCCGTGTTCATGTTGGAAATTGTAACCACTATAGTACTGTCTTTTTGAAATTTTCCTAATCAACGCATGGAAAGAATCAGATACTTGGGAAGTATCTTAGTTACATGTTGCAGATCCTCTGTTTTTGGTGAAACTTGAGAGTTGCTGTGTATTTTTCTAAACAAGTTCTCTCGAATGATGTCACTAGGCTGCCTATGATTATTTTCTTTGCTAAGTAGTTAACCTGATTAATAAATGAAAACATCACAAGAATGGCATCTGTTATATAAAAATTTTGATTGTGTCCACTGTACATATTTGTATGTTTGGTTTATTTATCATTTTCTCAAACTTTCTGTGTCAAAAAAATGAAACATGGTAGTTGCGAGATTGAAATTTTTGCCGGCAATTTGCTAATTAAAAGAAAATCTCTCTCCCTTTTCCTGTATTTGTGTGGGTTTGCTTCAAGTCATGGATTTTTTCGCAATGTGCCTCTACTAAAAATTGTTTGTTGATTCCCCTGACCCCCAACAGCTTGGGACCTTCCAAATCTCTGACGCAGACAGATTGCTTTCTTTTACCAACTCTTATACATTGGGAGAAGAAATGATAAGAGGTAATTAAAGATTTCTTTTCCCAGGTTAAATAGTTAATTGGTGGTAACTGAATGAAGAAAATATTTACCCTATCTTTTTGTTTGCAGGTTTAGGGGGTCTATGTGCTTCACCTTTGGACACCAGACTTGCACCAAAGCATGTACTATGCCTTTGCTTGGAGCATGACCAGAAATATGTTCCATTTCACAACTCAGCTTGCAAATACAATTTTTACTAGGTTTTGCAAACTTCATCACCATATTGGGACAACAGTTGTTATTAATTTCATCATTGTAGTTTTCATTTCCTCATATTTTAATTTTCTATTTTTCTCTTCCAAACCATTTATAGAGGATTCAAATGCTCCTGTTATGGAAAAAATGGTGAAGTTACTTACATCTCTTAAACAGCGGGTTCATACACTTCTGAGTGAGTGGGAAGATCACCCTAGTCTGCAGAAGATCATGGATGTGATTGAAATGCTGTTGGCTATTCCTCTGACAACTTCTCTAGCAAAGGTACTCAATATAGTTAGTCATGGTCAAATTGTTTTGTCAAATATTATAGTTTCCATCAGCTTTTAGCTTTTTCCCTGTTTGATGAAAAGAAAATCACAGGGAGGATATTGCAAATACACTTCGTATACTTGTTGCCACAGATTGCCATCTGGGCTACATGGACAAGGATGAAATAAGGCGGCATGATTTATTCCAGGCATTTGAGGAGATATGCTCTATAGCAGAGTAAAAACAGGTGATCATCAACTTTTTTCCCTGGTATATTTTGGCATATCTATATTTTTTTAGTTTGTTTTGTATAGATACTATTTGTATTTTTTACAGTAGTTTCTTGAAATTCTCTGAGTAGCTTTTATTGTATGTATTAAAAAGAAGAATCATCTATTCAGTTTGACTACTGTACACTTCTCTCTGCTGCCAACTTCCTCCTGTAATTGCTTCTTTCCTTTGTGTAATTCACTGGGAAACTTGAAAGTTGCTTTCCAAAAATGAATGCGTTTCTTTCGAGTGTTTGGTGGTTATAAGACTGGTCCAAGGAATTTCAATTATAATTAATGTTTTGGGTTTCATTAAATTTTTCTTGACATTCAATGGGTGCTGACTTCTACCCAATGCAGGTAGACTTCTTGCTCCTTGGTGGTGATCTGTTCCATGAGAATAAGCCGTCAAGGTCAACACTAGTTAAGGCGATTGAGATTCTCTGTCGCCACTGCCTAAATGATTGACCTATGCAGTTCCAAGTTGTTAGTGACCAGACTGTAAACTTTCAAAATACGTAATGACTTATTATGCATTTAAGCCTTCTTCTTTTTCTAGAAAATTACAAAATCTTTCTCTTTTTTAAGGTTGGAAATATTGATGTATTATGTATGACTTGGCTATGCTAGTGCATGTCTAATTTCTTGCTCATGGCTCAAGTAATAAATTTGATTTTGATTGCACCGATGAGTTGAGGTTTCCAGTAATCTTACGCTATTTTGTGAAACCATTAAACTTATGCTTTTGTGTGTTTTCTTTTTCAGTTTCATTTCTGAATATAAAACATGGTTATGTTGCACTATCTTTTCTTTTCCTTTCCTTTCCTTGTTCAATATTAAAATTCCTGGAAACACTTTGGCTGAAACCATAAATTTAAGTTCATAATGGTTGCATCTGGTGTGTGCACACATACAAGACTTAAGCAGTCATACATGGAAAAATGCATCACTCACCAGAATATCATTTTTCCAATTTTAGATAATATTTTTTGTTCATAACAGCATGTCAATCTTAACAGATTTGGTCATGTAAATTATGAAGATCCTCACTTCAATGTTGGTTTGCCAGTGTTCAGCATTCATGGAAACCATGATGATCCTGCTGGAGTGGTATGGATATTATAGTGATTTGCAGTATTTTTCATTTTCTAATTTTTGGAGATGCTCCAACTTCTGGTTTGCTTAATTAGCCATGGATGGCTAACTTTGTTTGTAGAGTTTTTTTGAAATGTCAAGTCATAAAGAAAACCATCAAGGAATGCTATAGAGTTAAATTAATCTATAATGTGTTGTGTAGACATCATATTTGTATATTTGTTACTGACACAAAGTAATATGCTTAAAGAATTTGCATGCAGGTGTTTGTTTGTCTTTTTCAAACATTTATATATGGCCATTATACAATGGATTATATTTCTAGTACTTTTGCATTGGATTTTGTTGTTCCTAGATCTTACTATTTAACACTAGTTTGTTAGTCATTATTCATCAACCATTTCCCTTTGCATTACTACAGGCAACACAAGTGAAAGTTTCAAGGTCAATGACTTGAATGTTAAGGCCGAGGCTTCTGGAGAGGATGAGGATGCTATTGACTGGTAGGAAGGTTGAAGGAAAAGGGATATGCTTTATTGGAATGAATGTCTTATTCTGGTGGTCTTCAATATAATATGAATTAAAGGTGGGAGCTGTACATAGATTTCATTCAACTTGCAATTTCTACTCATTGCAATGAGATTAGTGTATGGACAAAGAATGCTATAAAATTGTATTATTTAACAATGATACCTATTTTATATATATACATATATATATACATATATATATATATATTAATTTTTGTAAATACTTGACGGCTAAAAACTGCCAAGTATTTGTTTTTTAATTTTTGAAACTATCATACTTGGCGGTCAAAAACCGTCAAGTATATATTTTTTAATTTTTAAACCTATTATACTTGACGGTCAAAAACCGCCAAGTATAGTTAGTGCATATTTGGCGGTTAAAAACTGTCAAATATATATTTTTTAATTTTTTGAAATTATTTATACTTGGCGGCCAAAAACCGCCAAGTATAGTCATGTGCATATTTGGCTGTCTTATGACCGCCAAATATGCTAAATTAACTATATTTGACGATGCCATTGGTGGCGTTTTCAAGACCGCCAAATATGGCATTTTTTCTTGTAGTGTGACATTTTTTTATGTTCATGGGACGCTCAATGAACTCATTCCTTTTACATAGACTATTAGCAAGTATATACATGCCTTTACGAAGAGGAAATAATTAAGTTAATTAACTAATGGAATGAGAACTAACTAATTTTCATCTTCAAATAACCGAAATTGATTTAGAAATCAATCAATGCTTTCAGATGGGATCTCAGAGTAATTGATCAACGGCCAGAAAACATAAAAAATTGTTTCGAGGCTCTTAATGATATCATTGATGATATCAGTGAGAAGGTGTATAAGGAACATGGATACAATCCTGTGCACTCCTTGCGAAAAGAGGTATTTTATACACACACACACACGTTTAATTAGTATAGGCATGTTTGATATATATATATATATATATATTATTAAAATCATAATCAATTACTGATAGGATCACAACATGAAAACTTTCAAGCTAATTAATATTAGTTCAACTACAGTGGGGAGGATTGGGTAACACATTTCTTATGGAAGCAAAATAGTTTTTGTCTGGCCACCACTTGCCCAAGGTTTAAGAGTACTCGAATAATGGGATTGCAAGTTCAGGTGTGCATGTGGGGCTAGTGCATATTTTCTTTCTTCTGGGTCATAATATAATGAGGGAAATTGTGCAAGTCATTAACAACTACCTTGCCACCATATTATACAACACAACAATTCTTCGCCTTTAGGATGACGTCGGAAGTGCCAAGGTAGAAAAATCACTCCTTAAGAATAAAAACGTTAAATCATTTAATGTCTAGGTGAACTCTATGTTAAGCAAATCAAGCCCAGCTCACAGAGGGTAGCTCATAGAGTTGAGCTGAGTTGTTATATGAGTTATAATTAGTTTGTTGATTAATTTCTTAATCTAGGTTAAGTAGTTAAATCAGATGCTTCATTTTGGAGTTCTCTAGAATAGCATAACTATTTTAAAACTATTGGTTAGAATTCTTTAGAACTTGTATAGTTTTTCTAACATTATTGGTTGTAACATCTCCTTATATTCAGTAATGAAACTCTCTTAATCTTTATGCTGTGAAAAATCTTTCATTATCCATCTCTGAAAACTTGTAAGTATTACTAATACTAAACTCTTACAAATGATTTATGTAATGTCTTCAATGGAGAGTGTCACTATCACATAATCGAGGATAAAACTAATTGATAATTATAAGATAAATTAGACCTTTCTTTAAAAATCTAACTATTACTTAACAGACTTTAATGAACAATCTCAAAAACAATTGGTCTTGATTATTGAGGCATTAGTAGCTTTGGGCACTGCAAAAAAAAAAAATGTGGTGTTATTTTATTGCCAGGGGTCCACGCCATCCACATCATACTTGGGAGTCAGCTAATTATCTATCACAGTTTAAATAATTTTTTTAACTAAATCTGTAGTTGTAGGATGAGAATCAAAATGGTAAAGATGGATCATACATATATTACTACATGAAAGAATATCTACAGTCAACACTCGAGGCTGCAGAAAAACATGCTATGGATAAGGTTTCAGAAGTGTGGATGCACCTCAATGATGCCTCCCCTTCACCCATTTTTGGCTTCTTTCATTAACACTTCTCTTAATCTTGTGAGAGTGGTTCCTTTGATGTACAAATTCAACTACAATAAATGGCTTCCAAACCTCGAGAAATTTATTAAGTCATTTCTCTATGAAAATGTACCTACTCAAGGAGTTTATTAACTTTACTGCTAAGAGTGATATCGGTCTAACTAGGTACTTAACTATTATAGTGGTTGTTACTTGTCCTTTCTTAATTGAATAAAATAAAACGTAGAGGAAAATGGTCCCCATCTCTTGCTTCGAACGTATGCCCTTGTCCCATTAGTTTGACCTCCAACTCAACTTCAAGCAATTTTCATAGTTATGGGCCTATGTGGTAACATCAAACAATACTACACTGCTTGTCAATTCACAATTAGTTATAAACTTGTATGTAAGACCCCAATTCAATGTTACGAGTGGAGAGGTAGAAAGAAGAGTCTTTTTTTTAGGTTTGTCACTAGTTATCTCTAATTTAGCAATCAGAAGTAATTGGAAGTATTTGAGTAGCAAAAGAATATAGATAGTGGGTTGTGTTTTGGGCTTTTAGTTTTGGGTGATTTTGCTTTGTAATCTCATTAGTTTAATAGTAAAAATTTATATTGGAGTTGGTCCCATAGACATAGGCAAGAAACCAAACCACACTAAATCAGCATTTTCATGTTCTATTTTTCCACTTTTTCTTGATCGTTATTCGCATTTATTGAGTCATTTGGTTAATTTTCCCATTATAATTACAACAATTATTGTTATTTAGTGTCACTCTTTTATAAATAAAGTAACATAGCGTTCTTCTATAATTAGCTAATTGTTTTAGTTTTATAGATAAACATTACACTTCTAGGATTCTTTTTATTCTTCAAGAAATGGATATTGCCAAAGTTCGATGAGGGTTTATAGGACATAACTGACGATAAGATGTTTCATGAAGCATCAATAGTTAATTTCACTATAAACAAAGACTTTTCATAAAATGACAAAAATGATAAGCCTTTCATACACCCGCTTCGGCAAATTTCTTTTCAATGATATATACAAGTCTTCATGCATATCAACTCCTTGCAGCTTTCCATATACATGGCCGAAACTGATCAAACAAGAATAATTTTGTTGTATCCAAAAATCACTATCTTAATCTGGGCAATGAATTATAAATTAAGATAAGTATTAATAACATCCATATAAGGATTTATTTATTTTTGAAATGAAAAAAGGGTTATTCAAGTTTAATGAGTAATGTAATAAATTGTTGGAAAAAGAGGTATGAGAGAGAAAAGGTAGAGAGATGGGAGAAATTATTGAAAAACAAATATGAGCCGTCACTTTTACAGAAACAAAAGGGCAAAAAGAGGACAGAGAAGTTTGAATAGTTGCATAATGGTAAATAAAAATTTTAAATAATTGTATAATTGTAAACAAATGTAATATAATTAGTGGCAGGTTGTAAATAAATTCAATGTAAGTAATGGTAGTTTTGTGAATAGAAATTAACCTAAGGTCCTAAGGTGAATTGTTTGGAACTTTGTGATTTTTTTTTTTTCAAAAGCTAGGTTAGGCCCCTTGTAAGTCTGCTTGAACTATGTGATTTGTTTGACATTGTAAAGACTAGTCACTAATCCAGCTTAGCTCCTCATCAGCTCTAAGTCAAAAGGTTAACATAGCAGTAAAGCCAACCCAGCATAGCATAGGACTTCTTTAAATAATTTAGAGTTAGTTATAGCTAGTTACTAAAACTTTTAATTAGTTGTTACATGTTAACTAACTTGTATCTAGAAGGATCAAAAGCATCTAAAGTATCATGCCATGTTTCCCTTTCTCTGCATATATTCAATGAATGAAAAGCATAATTCTTGAGATGTCAAAATTTTTTTCTTATCAGTTTTCTGGGTTTTTCAACTCGGCATCAAAGCCATAAAAGGCAAAAGCCAATATGTCTTTAGGATCTCATATAACCCGAGTAGTATAGCTCTAAGTAATTCCTCCTTAATTTGTTCATTTACCAGAGCTCTGAATTTCAATCCTGCCTTTGGAAATCCACTTAATCATCTTTTTCTAGTTAGGTTAGAAAAAGGTAGATCACTACGCAATTTGGAAAACAATGATTCTTACAACTTTAAGAGGCCATAGGCTTGACAGGTATGTACTGGGAACCAAACCATGCTCTCCATAGTTCATTACCTCAACATCCATGAATAACGATGATCAACGTGTAGATCTACAGCTTAATCTGGAGTATGATGAGTGGGTGTCAACTGATGGTCTCTTGCTTGGCTGGGGTACTAGGTGTACTCATTAAAAGAATTGCAGCTCAATTAATCGACAAAAAGTCTTTAAGAAATCTCTAGACTGTTATTGAACAATATTATGGTACACATAACAGATCTCAAATCTCCAATTTAAGGATGCATTTGCAATCTTCTAAGAAAGGCACACAATCATTGGATGAGTATTTACTTACCATGAAACAAATCTCTGATAGTCTTGTTGTTGCTGGTTATATAATTTCTGTAAGTGATTTAATTTTATTTGTTACATCTAGACTTAATGCTAAATATACTCCAATTGTTCAGCTAAATGCAAAAGACTCCATAACTTGATAAGAAGCACAACCTCTTTTGTTGAGCTATGAAAATATACTAGAAAGGTTAAACGCACTCAGTAATTTGAGCTTGAATCAAGTCTCAATTAATGTTGTAACTCAAAAGTAGGGGTGGCAATTCGTGTTCGCGGGTCGTGTTCGTGTCCTATCGAGCTGTGACACGATAAAGATTGACACAACACGAACACGACCCGTTTATTATTCGTGTCACTATGACTTAACACTAACACGACACGATTATTAAATGGGTAACATGACACGACACGCTAACACGAATAATAAACGGGTTGTGCTCGTGTTAGACACAAACACGACCCGTCTAACACGATTAAGACACGTTTATACGATTATGACCCGTTAACACAATTATGACCTGTTAACATGATTATGACACGTTACAGAATTAGGTTTCTAATTTTTGTTAAATGACAAAAATATCCTAAGTTTTAAAATTTATTAGGTTTTAAAAGTATATTTTTATTTTAAAATTTGGATACATGTATGGACTAAAATGTCTAAAACTATAATATTAAGTTTAGTCTTTTTAAATTTAATATTATTTTGTAATCGTGTCAATATTCGTGTTAATTGTGTTATCGTGTCAATATTCGTGTTAATCATGCTATCGTGTCAATCGTGTATAATATGTATTCGTGTTATTCGTGTTACTCGTGTCATAAATGTTTTCGTGTCGTAATCGTGTTCGCGTGTTAAAGACTCTCAACCTGAACACGACACGATTATTAAACGGGTTGACATCTCCGACACGAACACAAATATGCCAAAACCCAAACCCACTTAAACCCGTGTCGTGTCAAGTTATGTTCGTGTGTCGTGTCAAAAATTGCCGCCCCTACTTAAAAGTCCAAAAGGAATCGAGCAAAAGAATTCTATCATGGACAAAGCTCATGTGCAGGTGGCAATCAAAATCAAAACAGAAATTTTGGAAGTGGATTCAAAGGAAAGGGAGGAAAAAATAACAATTCAAAACCTACCTGTCAAATTTGCGGTAGGTTTGGCCACTCTGTAGAAAGATGCTTCTATAGAACTGATCTCAATTATAGTTACATGGGAGGTCCAAGCAATAGTAGAAATGACTACAACAATAGAAACAATTTTATGGGAAACTCGGGCAATAACTTCTACAACAAGCCAAGTGCACCTAATTTTAATCACTCTACAATATTTTATACTTTACTAAAGACTGTTAACGATGTTATATGGTATGCAAATAACAGAACTCCTTATCATGTCACCTCTGATCCAAGGATAATGTCAATTATGAATGAATACAATGGTAAGAAAACCTTTTCTATAAGTAATGGTAATCAACTTTGCATTTCATTTATAGGATATTCTAAATTACCTACATCTAAAACTAATCTTGTGCTTAAAAATATTCTGTGTGTGCCTGAAATAAAAAAGAAACTTATGAGTGTTTCACGGTTGACCTCTGATAATAAAGCATTGATTGAATTTCATTCCAATGTGTGTCTTGTGAAGGACAAAGTGACCTGGGAGGTGCTGCTTCAAGGAAGACTTAAGGATGGCCTCTACCAGTTCAGCTATCCCTCTCATCCTTCCATTGTCTTCCAAACCTCTTCCCATATGTCAAAGCAAGTGTCTAGACTCTATACATAATGTTTCCAAGTTTTCTGAGTTAAATTCTGTCAAATCAAATGCAAATGTGTTTTCTTCAGTTGTCTTACGTAAAGTTAGAGAAGCTATTTGGCATAGAAGACTTGGCCACCCTTCCAATAGAGTCTTAAAGCAAATCCTACAAACTTGTAATGAAAATTTCATCAATGGAATTTCTGATTTCTATGATGCATGTCAATTGGATAAATCTCATTAGTTGCCTTTCAAAAATCAAAATCTAGAGCAAAACAACCTCTTAAGCTAATCCATTTTGATATATGGGGTCCAACACCTATACTGGCTAATTTTTGCTTCAGATATTACATACATTTCATAGATGACTACAGTAATTATATCTGGATTTATCCTCTCAAACACAAATTGGAAGTATTGGACATTTTCATACAATTTAAAAACATAATTGAAAAAACCCTTGACAAACAAATGAAACACGTCTAAACAGATTATGGAAGGAAATATAGAGCCTTCTCAAACAACATGGAATAACCTTTAGACACCCTTGCCTATACACCCATGAACCAAATGGAAAAGCAGAGAGAGAACACATAAATATAACGTAAATGGGACTAACCTTGCTTGCACAAGCTGGAATGCCCCTAAAATTTTGGATTGAAGCATTTCAAATTGATGTATTCTAAGGGCTTGTTTGTTTCGATTTATTCAAGTAGAGCTTATTGAAGTAGATCTTTTTGAAGAAGAGCTTTTATTGAAAAGTTATTGATTATTTGATATGATAAATACATAGGCACTTATTATAATTAAATTATCAAAATAGAGTTTTGTTTTAAGGAAAGAATAATATAAAATATTAATTTAAATTAAATGATGGTATATTTGACATTTTAAAACTTTGAAAAAGCTTTAAAAAAGAGCTTTTCCCAAAAGTGTCAATTTTAGGCTTCTCCAAGAAGACATAAAATAGTTGTTTTAATCCTTCATCAGCTCTTCTTAAGTGACAACCAAAGAACACAAAATAAAGTTATAAGTTCTTTTAATATTAAAAAAGCTCTTTCTGCCAGTAGAGAAGCCCAAGCAAATATGCTTTTAATTAACGAGCTTCCTACTCCCACTTTACATGATAAGTCACCAATGGAAGCGCTTTGCAATAATTTACTAGAATAGCAAAGCCCCACTTCTTTACCAATAGCACAATAACCAAAAACTCCAACCAATGTCTAATAATTTCTAGATCTAAGAGAGGGATTTTTAAACTAAAAATATTCTCACTAACAACATTATTTTCTAGATTTCGAAGACATGCCACTATTGCAGGTGAACCTGAGATTGTATCTTAAGCATTTAAATCCCAACATTGGAAGAGATCTACAGATGAAGAATATTTAGCTCTAATGAAGAATGATGCATGGTCTTTTGTTCCTTCTTTACTCAGGTACAATGTTGTAGGTAACATATGGGTTTTCAAATTGAAGTTAAATTTAGATGGTTCTATTTACAAGTAAAAAGCAAGATTGGTTGCTAAGGGGTTCCATCAAACTCTAAGGTGGATTTTTCTAAGACATTCAACCCAGTTGTTAAAGCTTCAAGAATAAGAATCATTCTCACCTTGGCAGTGGCAAATGAGTGGAAAATCAAACAACTGGATACAAAAAATGCTTCCTGAATGGAAAGCTTGAAGAATGTGTCCATATGGCACAACCTGAGGGGTACATTGATGAAAAGAAAACCTAAGTATGTTTGTAAACTTAAAAAGGCCCTTTTATGGACTTCAACAGGCACCAAAAGCTTGTTTGAGAGATTGAAAAACATATTGTTGGGATGGGGTTTCTCTAATTCAAAGTCTGATAATTCTCTTTTCAACTTCAATATAGGTTCAAAGATTATATTGATTCTAGTATATGTTGATGATACACTTGTTATTAGAAACGATTCTTTATTAGTTCAAAGATTTATTCAAGAATTGAATAAAGAATTTAAATCAAAAGATTTGGGAGATGTTCATTACTTTCTTGGGATATAAGTGTGAAGAGATTCGGGAATTTATTTGAATCAGATGAAGTATATTCTAGATTGACTTGAGAGACTGAATTTATAAAGTTTAAAACCTTGTCCAACTCTAACAATTGTCAGTAAGCAATTTGCTTGAACAGATTCGTATGAATTTCATAATACAAGACTCTACACAGTTGTAATTCATGCATTGCAGTACTTGACCCTTACCAAAATTTATATCGCCTATATTGTGAACAAATTAAGTTAATATATGCAGGTTCTTCTTCAGGTGCATTGGAAAGGCATAAAAAAGGTCCTTAGATACCTCAAGGGTACTCTTAATCATGGACTACATATTAATTCATGTGATAAACTTCGTATTACCGGTTTCTTAGACGATTATTAGGTGTGCAATATTGAGGATAGGAGATCTATAAGGGGATATTGTGTGTTACTTGGTGACACTCTTATTTCATGGTTATTAAAAAACAAAATGTTATCTCTACATCGAGTATAGAATCAAAGTACAAAGCTTTAGCATAGGTACCAACTAAAATCAGTTGGATTTGGTCACTTCTTTAAAAAAAAAAAAAGATCAAGGTTCCAATACCTCGCTGTCCAATTAGTTGGTGATAGCATGAGTGCTAACACCTTGGCAACAAATCCAGTTTATCATACTCGAGCAAAACATATTGAGATTGATCTCCAATTTATTTGAGATAAAGTTTTACAAAGTGTGAGCGGGCTTCTATCCCACTTAGAGTGATTGCGACGTCAGCACTGTGTTGAAGTCCTTTAGAGAGGACTTAAGGGATAAACTAGATCAAGTGACAAAAATAGGACTCAGAGAATAGCATAGAGTCACCACCTAGGTAAATAACCACGGGACAATTATGAATGATGATATTCTGATTCCTTGATATTTAGGATAGGCTCGGGCATTTCACCCGTTGGGTCTAGGGCCCTGGTGAGACCCACACAAAAGGACCCTAACCATCATTACGGCAGGTATGGGGCTGCAAATGTTATGCCTTGTCCTGGGCGAGTCCAGAGTCGGGTCCTACATCTAGACCCGTTTGACCTGCCCTTCCCTACACAGTAAAAAGGTAAAAATAAAAAAATTTAAAATATAAGGACTTAAATGTAATTAAAAAGGGTTATTTTGTTAAGTTTTAATATATGTGGGTTTCTAGAATATGTGACAAACTATATAAATCTCACAAATTGCATTCAGACCCTCCCTAATCTCAAATCCCTGACTAATCCACCCACCAAAGTCGACACCTTCTCTTCTCTCTGGATCTACTCTATCCACCGTCATCGCTCCACCGCGACACCATCTACCAATCTGCGAGCTGCGTCCAGTCCACCATCACCGACTAGTCCAACGTTGACACCCCCTGACTCGGACGCAACCCTCTTCAAGCTTGGCCCTCGCCTTCCTCGATGACTTGCAGCCACCACGGTCCATGGCTATGCTGTACCCTCCTCGTCGTCACACGACGATCCACAGCTACACCCTCACATCTTCCCTCCAGCTCCGCTAGGCTTGTTTGCCTGTCTGTCACTCTCACTGAAGTTTGTCTCTATTCTTCTCTTTTGATTTAATTTCTTGATTTTTTTGTTTAATTTTTATGACTTGGTTGATATTAATGTTAACAGATTGAATTAGAACAATAATTATGTATACATTTTATTAGATTCGGTTAATATATATGTTTAATTTGTATGTTGGATGATCAGAAATTCAATAAAATTCATTCAATTTTTGACGCATTAATTGGATTAGATTACAAATATAATTATACTTATTGTTAATTATCTTCTGTTATTGTGTTTTGATTATATACATGCTTGGAGATTTAATTTTCTTTCTTTTCTATAACTGTTGAGATGTTCCAACTGACAAGTGTTTAATAATTGCATTTCATAGTTTATTTGGTATTGTTTGACTTGATTTATAATTCGTACAACTTTTAGAATTTATTACATGCTTTGACCTTTTGTTATGTTGCTTAATTCATCTGAAATGTTTAAAAAGTGGTCAAATTGATTGGATTCAAAATTGAAAAAATAAAAATGTTTAAAACAGAACTAAAATGAATAAATGATTGAATTTAGAATTGAAATAATGGGTTAAATTATTTGTTGCGGGCTGCTTAATTTGTTAGCAATGAAAGCATCTTTTGTCTACGGGATTTGATTAATTTTAATCTGTGTCATATATTGAATATGAGGCAGTGCCATTATATTCTCAAAATCGATATTTAATTTTATTTAAACAGATTTAACTATAGTTCTTACTTTCTAGTTTTTTTCCTTAATTTTATTTTAATTTTGCATACATTGTATTTTTTTTTTTAATAGGTAAACAATGTCTTCACAACAAGAAGTGGAGATGTCAAACACAGTAAATCCAAATGTTGATTTAAACCTTGATAAAGATTCGGAAGATGTTGCAATATCTACTGGTAAGAGAGTGGTAGAAGAAGATGAAGATTTGTCTCAACCTAGTAAAAAGTCCAAGACCACATCGCTAGTTTGGCAACATTTTACGAATTAGTTGTTGATGGACAACCAAAAGCCCGTTGTAACCATTGTGGGACAAAATTAGTTGCGAAGGCTTCGGATGGCACCTCCCATTTAAATAAGCATTTGAAGAGATGTCGCCAAGCTAACCAACCAACCATGGAAAAAAAACATTTTGAAATTCCAAAGACAAAGTGATGGAACTCTTACAAACTTGGTAACACTTGATAAAGAGGCTTTTGATAAGGATGTTTGTAAGGCTTTGGTTGCAAAAATGGTTATTTTACATGAACTTCCGTTGCGTTTTGTTGAATATGAGGGCTTTAGGGAAATGATGAATTATGCCCAACCTTTGTTTGGTCCTATGAGTAGAAGGACATTGAAGAATGACATAAACAAGTTGTTTGAAAGTGAGAAAGATAGAACAATGGAATTATTTGAAAACATGCAAGCTAGGGTTGCTATAACAACTGATATATGGACTTTTACCAACCAAAAGAAAGATATATGGTCATAACAGCTCATTTCATTGACAATTCATGGAAACTCCACAGTCGGATTTTAAGGTATGTCTTAAAAGTTGAAATCTTATGTTTTTTATTTATTCATATTAAATATAGTTTCTCATAATTTTTATGTTTATTATTGCTAGGTTTGTATATGTGTCAGCCCCACATACAGCAGAATGTCTTAAAGAGGTGTTGGATAAGTGCTTGTATGATTGGAATTTGGAAAGGAAATTATCGACTTTAATTGTGGATAATTGTTCTACCAATGATTCCATGATAAATCTAGTATTTACTAGATTAGGTGATAGGCATTTGATGTTGGGTGGGAAACTTTTTCCCATGCGGTGTTGTGCTCATATATTGAACCTAATAGCTAAAGATGGTTTAGATGTGATTGGAGAGAGCATTGAGAAGCTTAGGGATAGTGTTGCTTTTTGGACATCTACACCTAAGAGAATTGAAATGTTTGAGGAGACGGCACGTCACTTGAAAGTGACATTAAATAAAAAGTTGTGTCTTGATTGTAGAACTAGGTGGAACTCTACTTATAAGATGTTGAGCACAACTTTGGCCTATAAAGATGTGTTTGCGCGTTTAAAGGAGCGTGATGGTCACTATAAGGATTTGCCTATGGAAGAAGAGTGGTTAAAAGCAGAATTTGTGTGTGAGCATTTAGAAAAATTTTATAAGTTGACTGAAATATTTTCTAGGACAAATTATCCAATAGCAAACAAGTATTTTTTTCAACAATTAGTGAGTTAAGATTATCTTTGACCTTTTGGCTTAAATCTTCCTACAAAAAGATTCATGAAACGGCTAGTGCAATGATAGAAAAGTTTGAAAAATATTGGAATGTTATCCATGGTGTGTTAGCTGTGGCTATTGTTTTGGATCCTGGATGTAAAATGGTAATGGTGGAGTTCGTATACAAGAAGATTTATGGAGACGGTGCATTTGAGCATATTGAGAAAGTGCATAGTCTTTGTGAAGGCTTGTGTTAGATTATCAATGTAGATTGGGTTTGGGTGATGGGCAAAGTGAAATTGATGCAAATTTACCAGTTACAGAAGGTGTTATAGGGGAAGGTGCATTAGTTGAGTTCATGATTGAATTTGAAAAATATAGGAAATCTACTAATATGGGATTGCAAAAAAAAGTCTAAGTTAGATATTTATTTGGAGGATCATATGGTTAGTAAGGGTCCAAACTTTGATATTTTGCTTTGGTGGAAAATGATTAAAACTAAATTTCATGTATTGTCTGCTATTGCTAGAGATATTTTGGCTATTCCAGTGTCTACAGTTGCATCTGAGTCTGCTTTTAGCACCAGTGGTAGAGTTTTGAGTCCACATCGCAGTAGACTTCTTTTTGACACATTAGAGGCATTAATGTGTACCCAAAATTGGTTATGGCTATAAATGAAAGGTTATATTTCATATCAAGTATATTTTATTGATTATCATTTTTTTTATTTCGTTTCCATTTTCATTTATTAATTTGGTGATTATGTTGCTAGGTATAATTCCTCAAGAAGAGATGGTTGGAGGGGAAACACCACCGGATGATGAAGAAGGAAGTTCATTGTTACTTTTGTGAGAAATGAGGGATGTTTCATTGGAGTGTTAAATAAAGTTATTGGCATCTTTAGGATGTTTTATTAGAATTTGGATGGACTTATTTATGTTTTTCTTTTTTGGTTATGAGCATGTTATATTGGATGGACTTTTTTTTTTGGTTGTGAGCATGTTGTATTGGATGGACCTGAATATGTTTCTTTGGTTGTGAACATGTTGCATTTGATGGACTTATATATGTTTTTTTTTTGTGTGAACATGTTGTATTGGAGGGACTTATTTATGTTTATTTTAGTTGTGAGCATGTTGTATTTGATGGACTTATATATGTTTTTATTTTTATTTTTGTCAGCATGTTGTACTTATGTACTTATTGAGTTAATTAGGTGATTTTATCCATTGGTATTGGTATTGTTTATTTTTTGGATTGTTGTTTACTAGGGACGGACATAATCATATTTAATGGAAGATTTATTAGAAAAATATGAAAAAAATTGTAAATAGGCGGGGCAGGTATCGAGCCATTGATTTTCATTTTTTTTTCCCTCGGCCCCGCCCCTCCCCGTTCAAGGGCAATGGGGCGGGACGTGGCAAAAAAAAAAAAATCAGTAGGGCTGGGATAGATATCTGCTATCCTGTACCTGCCCCGCCCCGCCCCGGTTCCAAGCCTAATTTGGGACCTAAACAACCTTCACCCTTTTAGAGATGGGATCAGGAAGTTGGGTACAAACCTTCAGTTCATCCAGACATAGTCCGGCCCTTATTAGGTTTACCGAGTTGCTTGTTTTAAGGTATTAATATTATCTGTCCTGATCCTAAGTCCATTTTTACACACAACCATTTTTATCTTGTTTATTACATAAGGGGTGTTAACAATTATAAACATCCTTAGAAAAAAAAGTAAGAGAATAGAGTTACGATTCTATCAAACATTGGGGAAAGGAGATGGGTAAGACATTTCTCAAATAATTATGGAAAATGAAAAGGAGATAAAATAGCAATATGTTTCCTAAGTAATATTTCAAATCATGCAATTAAAGTGAGAGAAATTATTAATGCATAAAGTAAACAAGGCAAATGTAAAGCAATAAATAATAAAAGAGGCATAAAAATAAAGGATTAAACTAAGTTAGCAAATTAATGACATAATAAGTAAATTATGGAGATAAATAAAGCACAACAAGCCGTCAATTAAAGCATAGAAATAATAAAGCATGGGAAATAAATAAGAAAAGATGCAAAGCATATAAACTGAGCAACTTATCATGATAAGAAACTATGAAAAATGAGATATATGGACAATCATGGACAAAACTAGCTCAATTGAAATGAGGACTATCCTTTAGGTGGTCATTTCTATGCATAAGGACATCATGGATGGATTTCATCCAACCATCAATTCGTGTATATAAGAAAGGTAATGAGAGAAGAGAAAGCATATCATGAAAAATGGCAACTAGGGAATATGAATGTATAAATAAAGGCAAGAATGTAAAAAGACATAAGTAAACAAAAGAAACAAGACATGCACTAAGTGTGAATGGAAGGAGAATGACAGCAAGCAAACAAAGAAAATAAGATAAATGAACAAAACAGTCCAAAGTGCATAATTAAAGGAAAAAACTTTCATTTTAAGTGATATCCACCCCTCCCATCATGATAGTAAGCTTCATTAGTGTCATTTATCACTTATCAAGTCTAAAGAAGAAGAGAGGGTGTTCACTGTTTTGGTGAGTGGGGAAAGGGACATGATCAATAATTGAAATAGAAAAAGGGATGAAAAAGAGAAGAAAATAGCATAACAAAAATGAAGTAAATAAAGCATGAACATAACATTCAACAAGGCAAATAATAACAAAAAGGAAATAAGGCTCTCCTTTAGTTGAGGACCTCTCCATCATGCCACTTGGCAATTATTTAAAAGGTTGCTCTATCAACCATCCAACCAAAATAGAAAAAGAAAAGAGAACGAAAAGGAATGACATGAAATGAACATAACTAAACAAAAGCAACACAAAGGTGAAATGATCCATGAAACACAATCAAGGTCATAATAAAAAGCAGGGGCATAACTAGCTCTAGGTTGGGCTTGGCTGCAGCCCAGCCAACTTTTTTCAAAAACAATAAATTTAAATATAGAAAATATATATTATATTATTTTAGTGCATAACTAAAGAAAAAATTTCCATATATAGCCCAAACGAATTAAGAAAAAAACAGAAAATCTATAGATAACAAAAAAATTATAAAATCTATAGAGCAATTTTAAAAGGTAATTGTTAGCTATCTTCCATTTAAAAAAAAAAAAATTTATTTCCAAGGTAAATATTTTCTTCACTATTCCTCTCTGAACTTCAAAATTAAAATTTTATACTCTATTTTTTCCTTAATAATAAAGAAGTATAGCAGATATTAAATTTAAAATATATATAGATCACATATCTTACTATAAATATACACATATCTCTAGTAAAATCTAGTTATATAATCTAAACTGAGAATTGATAGAAAAACTTTAACCCACCTGAGCATCTCTAGTAAAATCAAGTTACATAATCTAAATTGAGTTGATAGAAAAACTTTAGCCCACTCCAGAAAAAATTCCTTGTTATGCCATTGATAAAAAGATAATCTAAATTGAGTAGAAGGAGAGACAACATAATTAAATTTAAAAGAAAATTATTTAAAATGGGTAAGCAAATGAACATAAAGCATTAACAAAATTAAATAAAGAGAAGTTGAAGAAAAAAGAGACAAGTAACATAATAGATAAACATGAACATGGAAACACATAGAAAGCTCTCATTCAAGTGAAATCTGCCCCATCGATATCATACTTTGAAGCAATCGTTGGGAGGGATTTCTAGCTCCAACACTTATCAAGCTTATGAAAAAGAAAAGTGAGAAAATAGAAAAGAAAAGGAGATGAAGCAAGAATGATCATGGATATTTAGCAACCCAAGAGCATAATCTTATAACATAAAATAAAATAAAATAAAAGAGAAAACAAGAAGAAAAGAAACATGCAATAAAACTAAAGCATATAATAAGCAAAAACAAGTAATCATAAACTAAGCATGAATAATAAAAGGCATAAAACTAAACTAAAGGCTCATTCTTTTTTCACTTAACATTTAATAGAACTTTTCAACGCGTAACAATTATTAGCACTTAATTTTAGTCACTTAAATGATATGTTTGTTTTTAATTTTCAAATAAATATTAAGTGAATTAATTAACTTTGATGTGACATATTTATCCTTAGTATTAATATTTAATATAGTATATACATTAAAAATTAAATACTTAACAAAATTAATTAAGATATCAATAACAATAATGATCAATGATTAATAATAAAATTACATATTATAAAAATACATATATTCTTTAATATCATAAATATATTATGATAAATTAAATAAATATTTAACAAAATTAAATTAAGATTTGAATAACAATAATAATCAATAATTAATAATAAAATTACCTGTTAAAAAAATACATATCTTCTTTAATATGGTAAACATATTATGATGCATTAAAAAGATATTTATAAATAAATAACATTTTATTTATTTATTTTTAATGAAATTTAAGAATTGAAAAATTTTGAACAACTGTCGGAACCGTAACCTACCACCGCTAACTGCAGCTAGCCGTCATTGGAGTCGAACGCTCCATGACATCTCTGACACCACCATGATTAGCTCCGCTTGATCTTCAAGTCTATCAAAGTAGTTTTAGAGGATAGAACGGCGTTTAGCGATTAAAGACCCATAAACATTTGGTTTTCAGAATCTTTTCTAGTCTTCTACGGTTAAATGAAGTATCAATCACCGTTAAAATCTACATGACTAAATAGATCGCCAAACGAAGATCATTTTGGTGTATACCTTATTGCTGTTGGAGTAAGTTCACCGACAGTTGATAGCTGGTAGCAGTGGAGGGCTACGAGGAAGACAGTGGAGGACAGTCACCTATAACTAATTTTTATTTAATCATAATTAATGAATCAAAAATAATTAACAAATGTTATATATTTTTTTAATATTAAATTAATTATTACAATATAAAATATTAGGGTATTTGTGTAAAATAAATCAATTCAGATATTTGCCACGCAAAAAAAAATGATAATAGTTCACTTTTTTAATTAAGTGCTATATCACTTATTTTAAGTGCAAAACTAAAAAAAAAAAGAAAAAAAGAAAACAAAAGAATTAACACTTAAATCTTAATCTATTAAGAGTTAAGTGAAAAGTGAGAAAAAAAAAACCCGAAGCCTCAAACATAATTAACTAAAACATAAATATAAACGACCTAATTAACCTAACGGAGTTCGGGAGGAAATTGCCTATTGAAGAGGCAACTTCCCTCACTTCTCCTAGAACTAACGGCGAAGCAGGGTGCAAAGTCTAAGGGGTCCAATTCATGAACTTTTTTTTTTCTAACAATAAAAATGCATAATAAAAATTATTATTATAAGAATAAGAAAAACATGGTTAAATCCAAAAAATATAAGTAACACAAAGAAAAAAACTAATGATTTTAAAAAGGTCTATTGCACATATATTAAAAATCAAAATGGAAATCAATGTTCTATTACATCTCGAAAATCATCTATAATTAATTCAGTGCTAAAAGTTTTAGCAATTTCCTTCTTTATGTACAAAATCATCAAGTTTATAAGAAATTCATCTTCTATTTTGTTGTGAAGCCTCATCTTAATAATACACAATTCCGAAAAAGATCACTCGGTAGTTGCAGTAAAAACTGGAAGAGTCAGCACGGACGCAATTATTCTTTAGATGAATGGGTGTACTGTTGATCTTCTAGTTCTCACCAACCATTGACATAAATAAGTAATTATTGATAGTTGTTTAAACTCTGCTGTTGAACTACATTACATTTATATGAACCTGGATTTTTAAATGTTCCTTTTCATAATCTATGAAGTCATTTGGATAAAACTTGTTTACCAATTGGTAAATATCATCAGCTTTAAAAGATTCACACGCTGCTTGAGGATCCAAGGATGAACTGAGCATAAGCAACTCTACTGCATTTGTATTAAATCGACTATTTAATTCTTGAAATTGAGAATCTATTGTAGCATATAAAATATTTACTCGATAATGTTGATCGATTGTAAAGCTGTCATTTGGACTGTGCTTAACCTCGTCTTACAACATAATGGGCACTCATATCTGGGATATCTATGTTTCTTGCCTGACAGAATAAATTTACCTTCAGTAAACAAAGCATTCCATCCATTATCTCTTAGTTCTTAAATCAATGCTTTAATGGATGACACAAGACGTAAGGCATTTAAAATGTCTTGAGATTTTTGTTGCAATGTTAGGCAGTAATATTCATAATTTGTTTCATAAGATGTAAGATGAAAACAAATTCATATGAAGTCATTGCTTCATAAGTTGCATCAGCATCTCCTCGTTCAGCAAAAGCTTACATTCTCAATGATATTAGTCAAAACCTCACATGTTGCACTAAACATATCTATCAAGCTAGAAACTGATCGAAAGTAAGAACTCCAACATGTATCACTCACTCGTTGTAAGGTTCCTATTTGATTAAATGTACTCCCAAGTTAGATTGTATATAACAGAGGATTTAGAGAAAAGCTTGATGCCGAAGCTTTTTTTATTCAATGTAAAGAATGAATATTTTGAGTACAATACACGCTACCTTATTTATACAAAAGTTTGTTATTTATAACTAACTGCTACTGACATGGATAACAGATTCCAGCAGCTCCTAACAACCTTCAGCATCTCCTAACTACTTTTCTAACTAACTGCCAGCTAATATCTTCAACATGCCCTCTCAAGTTTAGCTAGGATTACTTGATCCAACAAACTTGTTATCTGCATTAACATTAAGTTTCTCTCTAAGGAATTCAAATCTTGTTTCTGCTAAAGGCTTGGTCATAATATCAGCTAATTGAAATTCAGTTGACACATGCTTCACAGTTAATTGTTTTGATAGAACTTTTTCCCTGATGAAGTGCACATCTACTTCTATATGTTTAGTGCGAGCATGAAAAACTGGGTTGGCTGCTAAGGACTCTGCTCCTTTATTGTCACACCATAATATGGGTGTATCCTGAAGCTGTAGTCTTAACTCTGTCAGCAAACTTTACAGCCAGATAATTTCAGTTGAGGCCTGAGATAATGCCCTGTATTCTGACTTTGTTGATGATCTTGCCACAACTTTTTGTTTCTTAGAAGACCGATATACCAAGTTTCCACCTAGATATATACAGCATCCGAATGTGGATTTTCTGTCATCTACAGAACTTGCCCAATCTACATCACTGTATCCTGTTAAGCTTAGAGACTGCATAGGCTGAAACAATAGCCCATAATCTGAAGTTCCTTTGATATATCTTAATATCCTTTTGCAAGCCTGCCAGTGCAAAATAGTTGGTGATTGAAGAAACTGACTCAATTTATTGACTGCAAATGATATATCAGGTCTGGACAAGGACAAGTACTGCAATGCACCAATAATGCTTCTGTAAAGAGCTGGCTGTTCAAACACTTCACTATCACTACTTGATAGTTTCAGATTAGCTACCATAGGTGTTCTAGCTTTCTAAGCTTCCAGCATGTTGCATTTCTTTAATAGATCCCTGACATATTTCTTCTGGGTTAACAGCAAAGAATTTGAAGTTCTATGAACTTCAAAGCCAAGAAAGTAGTTTACATCCCCTAGCAATTTAAGAGCAAATTGTGTACTGAGATCCTTGATAACCCGTTGAACCTTGAAAGCATCATTGCCAGTAACCAATATATCATCAACATATACAAGCAGAAGAATAAGAACACTTTCCTTTTTATAAATGAAGAGGCTAGTATCAACAACTGACATGACAAACCCCCACTGAAGCAAGACACTTTTAAGCCTGTCAAACCATGCTTGAGGGGCTTACTTTAGGCCATACAATGACTTATGTAATTTGCATACAAAGTGAGGATGCTTGCTGTCCACCAAGCCCTCAAGTTGATATATGTAAACAGTTTCTTGTAAGTCACCATGAAGGAATGCATTATTAATATCAATATGTTGAATAGACCATTAATGAGTAACAGCAAGAGCAAACACCACTTGAATTGTGGATGGTTTGATTACAGGGCTGAAAGTCTCAAAAAAATCAACACTAGCAGATTGTTGAAATCCCTTGGCAACTAGTCTTGCTTTGTATCACTGAATTGTACCATCAGAGTTGTATTTAATTCTAAACACCCATTTATTGTCAACTATATGTAGATCATCAGTAGCAGGAACTAAAGACCAAGTTTGATTAGCAAGAAGAGCATTAAATTCAGTCTACATTGCTTCTTTCCAGTGAGAAGATTATAATGCTTGAGAAACTATAACAGGTTGGTTAAGAGAGAGTCTGATGTATTAAGTTGAAATACCTTGGGCTTGAAGATACCAGCTTTAGCTCGAGTGACCATAGAGTGCACATTAGAAGACTTAGTATTATTTAGAGCAGCAACTAGAGCACAAGTAGTTTGAGAAGCTTCCGCATTAGAATTGAGTGCAGGAGAAGGAACATTTGAGGAAATAGGAACTGCACAGGAGATGAGATAGGAGAAGTAATCTGAAGTGAAGAAGAGGAAGAAGTTTGTGTAACTAGGGTTGAAATATTGGGTAACTCAGTAGGTGTAATATAGATAGGCTTAATATGACTAGAGAGGAAATTGGCTGGAAAGATCCAGGGGTTGAAGGATGATGTATTGGTGTTATCAAGAGCTGTTGCAGAATCTGTGTACTTGAAATCTTTTATGGTTTTGAAGGGAAATATGTTTTCATGAAAAGTAACACTTTTAGAGACATAAATTCTGCCAGATGAATGTAAGCACAGGTAACCTTTGTGACAGCTACTGTAACCAATAAACACACAAGTGGATGTATGAAAAGCAAACCTGTGTTGATTGTAAGGTCTGAGATTGGGAAAACAAGCACACCCATAGACCTTTAGCATTGCAAAATCATGCATTTTGTGATATAGTTTTTCATAAAGGGACTCAAGGTGTAACACTGCAGTAGGCAATCTATTAAGTAAATAAGTGGCTGTATGGAAAGCATGCCACCAAAACTTGAAAGGAAGAGTAGCTTCTGCCAGCATTGTTAGTCCCATTTCTACTATAGTTCTATGTCTTCTTTCCACAGAACCACTTTTTTGATGGATATAAGGACATGAATGTCTGAAAACAATGCCAAGGTTATCAAGAAAGGGTTTCAAAGGTCGAAATTCACCACCCCAATCAGTTTGCAAACACTTGAGTTTAGTGTTAAACTGTCTTTCAACTAAATTTAGAAATAGAGGAAATATTTTAGCAACTTCTCCCTTAGATTGCAATGGATAAATCCAACTGTACTTACTATAGCCATCTACAAACAGTAGGTAATATGTATAGCCATCAATGGATTTTACTGGAGAGGGTCCCCACACATCTGCATACACTACTTCAAGTGGCTGAGATATAACAGTTGAAGAAACAGGATATGAAGCATGACATTCTTTCCCAAATCGATAGGATGTACACTGCAACTTATTATTAGCTTTGCTAGAGAACAGCTTACATTGTGATGCTACATGAGCTAATACATTGGCATTGAGATGGCCTAGCCTCTTGTGCCACAAAATTGTATTAGACTCAGATGTGCACTTATTAATCACACATGAATACAAAGAAACAGGTTGCACACTAGTTGAAACCTGAGCAGAGAAAGGTACTGTAAAGCTTATGTCACCAGTTGAAGTGAGCTTGTATAGTCCTCTTTCAAGCTTGCCATGAAGCAGAATTCCATTGGTTTTCTTGTCCTTGATGAGACAAAAAGAAGGATGAAATTCCACAAACAATCCATCATTATCTTGAAGTAGCTTAGAAATGTTTAACAAATCTTTTGTAATACCAGGAATATGAAGAATTCTATTGAGCACTAATGACTTTGAATGTGGCAAACAATGCAGTAAAGAACAACCAATATGCAATATAGGTAGAACATTACCATTGCCAACTTGAACAGTTTCAGCTCTATGATATTCATCAATGAGACTCATGTTCTTCATATCAGTAGTGATATGATCTGTAGCTCCTGTATCTAAGTACCAGGAGGAGTCTGTAATAGCCGTAGGAGAAGCTACAGGAGCTTTTGTTTTTGCTTGCTGTGATGCTATAAAAGCTTGTGATGGAGGGTGCTGTGAAGTTTGTGAAGCACCACTTGAATTATGTCCTAAAAAACCACCAGTGCCACCCTGAACAGTGATGTCAAACCGATGATAGCATTTAACTGCAATGTGACCAGATTTGCCACATAGTTGACAAATTGTTCTGTTGTTCATATTTCCTCTACCATTTCCATGTCCATTGCCACCAGCATGAAATCTGCCAAAGTTATTTCTGCCACGACCTCTACCTCTTGCATTGTTAGTAGATGCTCTAGAGTAGTTATAGCCATGAGAAAATTGATTAGAAGTTCTCTGTGCCACATTGACACTGTGATCAAGGTGCACCGTCTGAGCTATATTGTGTTGAGCTAATCGAAGCTCATAGCTTTGTAGCTGAAACTGTGCTTCCTCAATAGAAATATATCCAACTCTTGAATTAATATTGACAACAATTGCATCATACTTAGGACCTAAGCCATCTAGAATATGTAATAACAGATCATTGTCAGTAATCTCATTGCCTATAGCAAACAATGTATCCGCAATCTCTTTCATTTTTAGAGATTGTATATAACAGAGGATTTAGAGAAAAGCTTGATGCCAAAGCTTCTTTTATTCAATGTAAAGAATGAATATTTTGAGTACAATACACACTACCGTATTTATGCAAAAGTTTGTTATTTATAACTAACTGCTACTGACGTGGATAACAGATTCCAGTAGCTCCTAACAACCTTCAGCATCTCCTAACTACTTTTCTAACTAACTACCAGCTAATATCTTCAACATCCCACTATCAAGTTCGTTAATAGAGATCATATGTTCAATATTAGTTGCTTGAGCGTGTTTAAGTTCATCCGTACGCTTGCACGAACCATCAACAATATTGACAATAGATTTATGTTTACTGAAAAAGTTGATAAACAAGAATAACTTCTTTTGATGCTGCAACTAGCTATTGAAGCTAAGAGATGTTAGTCGAAAGTAGTTAGTGAATTTTTCTTATATGTTAGGTGTCAATAAAACAGAGGTGTAGTACCAGCTCAGATTAGGTAGTTGTTTTGTTATATAACACTACAAGAAAAGTTGGATACGGCAACATGTTTTTCGCAACGCGCGTTAATGCATGTTGTTGAATGATGCATTTCGCAACGTGCATTTCTTGTGTGTTGCGAAAAGTTTCCAATTTTCTTTTTTAGCAACATGCATATAATGCACGTTGCGAAAAATTATATTTTGCAACGTGCAGAAAATGCACGTTGCTAAAACTATCAGATTCAGCAACGTGCTCAACCGGCACGTTGCGAAATGTCTTATTGTAATTTTTTATAATTTACTTTTTATTTTATTGAAATTAAAATTTTTTAACATTAAAAATTTAACTAATATTGGAATTTTAAATTTTTAAATATTTTTGAACATTAATATAGATATATTAGAATTAAAAATTTAACATAAAAATTTAACTAATATTAGAATTTAAAAGTTTAAATATTTTTGAACTTTGAATATAGGTATATTAGATTTAAAATTTTTAATGTTAAAAATTATATAGTATTATAATTTTGAAAACTTAAATATTTATCAACATTAAATATTTTATTTAAATAATATAATTTTATGGCTTAATATAGATATATTAATTATTATGATTTAATTTAAAATTAATTTACGAAATTAAATTAAAACAAACGGTGCTCCAAATAACTACTAAACGACGTTGTCTAGCATAATTATAAACACAATTAAGACTTTGTTTTGTCTCCATTCCTCTCCATCTCACCATCCCCCCTCTCATCGTTGAACGCCTCTCGATCTCACCATGCTGTCTCTCACCCTTGAACAATTGCTCTCGATCTCACCTTGCTCTTGCTCTTTCACCATTCTATAAACACTTTGTTCTTCAATTGTTCATGGAGACATTGAAGCAGCTTTGGAAATTACTCTACGAGCCTTCTATGGTAGATTTTATTTTTGGTATGCTCTTAATCTTTGAAAATGCTTTTTGTAGGAATATTTCATGCTTTCGGGTTAGGATTTGAGATTTTTTCTTTTAACAAAATTGAGGGGTTAGGGTTTGGGTTTTCCTCTTTTTGATTTAGGATACAAGTAATTTTTTGGAATTAGATTTGGAGTTGCATTTTCAGTGTCTTTCATTTGAATTTGCTGCATTGGTTTGGTATAATTATCTGGAGCTGATGTTAGTGGTATTACTGCCTTGCAAGGAAGAGTTTAGTGCTTTCAATGTAGGAGATATATGCATGTGTATTTGTTTTTATAAAGCTTAGTATGGTTCTTTGACCAAATTGCTTGCGTTACATCTCAGATTTGTTCATGGATGTTTTAGCAATTGAAATTTGATTGCAATCAACGTTTGATAGAATGGTAAAAGAGGTTTTGCTGTAGGAGCCATTGTTTCACCAAAAAGATAAGAACCCATCAAGTAAAGTCCCCGAATATCTGATTTGATGAAATCTCTGCAAAAATAACCCTAAGATATATTTTAGTAAAAAACCCATCAAGGAAAATCCCTAAAGATTGAGATATTCAACAACTTTTGTATGTTGATCAGAAAAGAAGCTCCAACAGGTTTTTCTCTTCTCTTCCCTTGTCTTCACTTGTTCTTGATTTTTCAGTATAGTATCTCTGTTATTGATTATAAAATCCCTCCAGTTAGTTTACTTTGATTTTGATTCTAAAGTTTATATGTGCTAAAATAGACATTTTAACAGTTTGTTTAAAATTGGTTTGACTAAAAAATGTTAAGTATTCGATTTGTTATGAATTTTTGAAGTTGACTGTGTAATACTGAATTTCAGTTTTCCTGCTGGAGATTAGTTTTAGGAAAATTATTTGAGATGCCTAGGGGTCTCATAAAATTATGAAATTTTTCAGATTTTCTTGCCTTTGTGTCTATTTTAAATCTGGAAGGTTTTATGATTTTAGGAATTAATGGTGAATTGTTATGTATTTCTTAATAAAGAAAGGTCAATTCTGGAAATTGTTTGATAGAACTGATGGACCATAAAACGTAAATTATTTGTATTAGCTCCTGAATTCATAATGCTATGATATTACACATGATTTTATATTTTTATGTATACAAGGTCTCTGTAAAATCTAAGATCATTTGGATGACTAGATTATTTGTTAAAAATTCGAGGACTAGCATTGCTCTGTTTTGGATGTCTGAAAGTGAAGTAATTAGTATTTGATTCAACGATGATATGAAGTTGATTATGAATTGAATATGAAATGAAGTAAATTCACTGTAGAGCCATTTCCATCGCTTGCTTTCCTGCTTGATAACTGTATTTTACTTGGCAGGTTTGCTACTACTGCAGGGGAGCTACTCCATATATAAGTGGGCTACTACTACAGGTATTCGGACTTCTTCACTTCCATGATATAGATCTACTTTGTTGCTTTAGATTTGGTTTGTACCTGGTATTGAGATCATTTTTAATTTTCCTTTGCTTGTACTTGGTATTAAGCCATTCGGACTACATTTTTAATGTTTTTTATTATGCTTGTACTTGGTTATGCAAACGGTATTGCATTTTAAAGTTGCAAATTCTGCTTACGTTGCTTCAAGTTAATATTAAAGTTTGGCAGTAGGTGAGTTATTTATATTTTGTTGAAGAGAATGAGAACCATCGGATCAGTTCTTTACTTTTCGAAATGTATTAGATATAACTATCCCTCACAAGCCATGCTAGCCACCTCACTCTAATTTTAGTTAATTGTACGTTAATTGTAATTCTTTGTGTAGATTTTGATACTGTTACTCATTCTACCTTGAATTTTATTGTGCTTGAATATTTTGGGATTACATTTCCTAGATTGATGCACTTATGTTGGCTTGTGAAACATTTGTAAAGGTGAGAGCACATGCTTTAAGTCAGTTTCAGATTTTGAATAGCAAACTCACTTGTTTCGGGAACCAGTTTCTCTTGAGGAAGAATGATGGCCATATTGTAGAGTAGCTTCATCCTTGCAACACCATAGCATAGCCTAACACATGCAATTCATACAAGGTTGTAGTGTAGTGTAGCTTCATCCTTGCAACACCGTAGTATAGCTAAGCACATGCAATTCATGCATGGTTGTAGTGTAGTGTAGCTTCATCCTTGCAACACCGTAGCATAGCTAAGCACATGCAATTCATGCAAGGCCTGTAGCCCCCTTCATGCACCAGCATATGCACATGTAGCTCACGGTTCAATTCAATATACACACAAAAGGCTTAGCCCATGCACATGCAACTCTTGTACTAACTCAATCCATGCACATGCAACTCGTGCATCAAATTAGTTCACATCAAATTAGTTCACATTTGTCAATTTTTTTGATACATTATTTACTAGTTAATCAGAAAAAAAACACCCCTTCATAAAATATGATAAATTCTAATATGCATAATTTTGTAGCTCTTGGCCACCTCATTGGAGGCAAATTTGGTTAATTTCAATGCCATCACAAGTAGTAACTAGACACACGACCAGCATGGTCACTTATGTTCAACACCCCAGCTGATAATTGATCGTGTCACATTTACCTAATTGGTAGTTTGTAGTTTGCTGATGGCTTAACATATTATGTTAGCTTCGTTTACTATTAGTTAATCAATTACTTTCTCCTTATTAAGTTCTCAACTTCTCTTAATTTATATAAATTTAACAAACTAGAAAGCTCATTAGTGGATATTGTTTATTAATACCTGACAACATTAATGGATATTGTTTATATGTTACTCTTAAGTTTTATTAGTCATTGAGATTCGCTGATCGTGTTCTATATTTCACATGTTTCAGAGAAACCGATGAATCAAGTTTATTTATGGAGTTGATCATTTTACTTTCTTTTTTTTGTTGCTTTAAGGTATGTTCTCTTCATCATTATAATATATTTCTAATTTAAATTATTAGATTTGAGTAAATAGTATAGTGCTCATTAATACCAAGTTTTTTTTTTTTTTAATGAGAAGTCTTGCGAATAATATATATATATATGTATGTATGTATGTATGTATGTATGTATGTATGTATGTATGTATGTATGAGAAGTTTGGGTAACTCATGCTAGTAGGAATGATGTTGAATTGTATATATCAACTGATGAAGCTCAAAACATTGA
Source organism: Boswellia sacra (assembly GCA_013180625.2). NCBI lineage: Eukaryota > Viridiplantae > Streptophyta > Magnoliopsida > Sapindales > Burseraceae > Boswellia > Boswellia sacra. The sequence continues at coordinate 11,426 of SNVD02014031.1, read as the reverse complement.
TCAGGCTGTAGGAAGTGTTATTACTTGGCCTAAAAGTTGCATCAAGTTGATATCATGAAGGTAATACTTTCTCATTGACTAAATTTCTATAAGTTTGTATTTGGAAGTTGCTTAAACATGAGTCTATATGCCTATTGTTATCTTGCTTATGTAACATTTTAAAGTTGCTTTTGTAGGCTTTGTTCGTGTTTGTTTGGAAAGTTCATCAATCAAGATGCTGAAAGAAGATGATGATTTTATTGCTTATGTACAAATTTGTGCTTAAGTATGTTTTACTTGAATTCATTTTCCTTAGGTCATTTAGGATTGTATTACATATTAATTACAAGTACTTGTATTTTTAATAATATTTGTGATAATATTAACATAATACAAATTTGCACATTTATTATATATTATGTATTCTGCGATAATTTATAAACCAATTTGTATAATTAAAAATAAGCAGATATTACGTATTAATAAAAAGGGTATTTAATTATAAATACAATATATTTCTATATCAAATAAATGGCAACATGCGCATGTTGTCAAAACTCACATGCTTGAATCTATAGCAACGCGCATTGCGTGTTGCTAAAATAATATTATTTTTAATCTTTTCGCAACGTGCAATATGCGTTGCCATTGATGTCTACAACAACGCACATTGCATGTTGCTGAAACTACATTAATTCTAATCTTTTTGCAACACGCATTGCGCGTTGCTATTGATCTCTACAGCAACACGCATTGCGCGTTGTCATTGATATTTATAGCAACACGCATTGTGCGTTGTCATTGATGTCTACAGCAACAAGCATTGTGCGTTGCTGAAACTCTTTTACTCTGTCTTTTAGCAACACGTAATGCATGTTGCCAAAAGATCAACTGCAACGTGCAAAATCGCTTTTCGCAACATGCATGTGTACGTTGCTAAAAGTGAAGGACTTTTCGCAGCAGCAAGAACGGCAACGCGCGTCTGCGCGTTGCGAAAACCTTTTAGCAACACGAAATGCGCGTTGCCATATGCCATTTTTCTTGTAGTGTAATCTGTATATAAAGCAGCTCATGTATGTGGTATGTTATTATGGAAAACTCCAATAAAAAAAAAATAATCTAGATTACAAGTCTGTTATACTCTTTTTTTCAACACTAGCCAATTTTAACTGATGTGCTAAACAATGAATATAATGAGCATACGGACAAAATCCTTCAAAATTGGAGCTTGTAAACCATTTCATTCGAAGCATATATTACTTGCACCATTGTATCTTTGCTCACTTATATTTTGAATATCTAATTTATATTTGTTGAGAAAATACATTATATTTTCTATTTTCAAGTTTAACGCTGAAGTATTAAGGACATGAACAAGCCCAAAAAAGCCCTATTGAGCAAAATCCGTCTTGGCTAACAAACCTCAAAACTATAGCCATTTGTTCTCTTTTAGACTCATCACGAGTTCCGTCAACAATTATACAATAATTTGCATCCCCAATTTCTTCACGCATTGCTTTTCTCACTCTGATTGAAAGAACATGTAAATTTTCTTTTTGAATTTGTGGTGATGTATTAGAGGCATGTTTTGGAGCTTTATCTAACACATCAGAAATCCTCTCCTTATATGCAGACACAAGTTCCAATAGTTCAAGAAAATTTCCGCAATCCATAGAAGATTGACTTTCACCATGGCCTGTAAATGGTAAACCTCGAAATGCAAGAAATCGAACATTTTCAATTGAAAGTTTGAAATCGTAGTCGATTATCTAAAAGTGTAATTACTAACCACTCATTGTATATGTTGAGACTGATTCATCAAATCTTGACTTGATTTTTGGGCAACATGATGATGAGAGTTGTGATCCTTTCCTTCATGATTTAAAAAAGCACAATTTTTGTACCTCCAATTTTCTTCCAATTTATGAAACCATCAACAGCAAAATGCTTTTGTCTAGAATGTCTAGATGGAATATTAAAAAGATGACAAGGTCAACAAAAAGCAGCATGCTTTGTTGGAGAATATTTTAACCACGAAGGAAATTGTTAAAACCATGAAAATTGAAAGCCTTGACCATGATTGTTTGGTCCAGATTTTGGATATTTATCCAACTTAGTTTTATACGGACCTTTCATAATATAAGCTCGTCGAACTTCATCATGTTGATTGGCATTATACTCCCAAATTTGGGGACGTAATCTTGGATCACGCTCTAAAGCCTCGTTATCAAATTCAAGGTGTTCAACTCAAGGAGACTTTCCTGGGCGAGTTTCAGAAATTGGAGGATTAGAACTTGAAGTTGTCAATTGTGTTTTACCTTCTAAATTTTTAGATTTTTTTCTTTTGAAGTACTTGTCAATTGTAGGTAATTTCCCCATCTACAAGTAGAATAAGGAAAAAAAAAATAAAATAATGATATTTTTAAAATATACTCACCTTACAATAATTTATATGCTTTTTACTTTGTAATAATTGTAATAAAAAAATTTTAAAGAATAATAATAAAAACAATAAATTTGATATCCATTATTGTTGTAATTACTAAAAAGAATAAAGTTTATTGCAACAAGTTAATACATATTTTAAGTAAGTGTTAAGAATAATAGACCAAACATGAAATTACTTAATATTTTTATTTAAGAAAGATATTTAATTCTTAATATTATATGCAATATCCCAAATTATGATTAAAACTAAAGCATAAACAATAAAGTTGAGACGTATGAGAGAGTATATTTTAGTGACACAGTGGGGAGCATTTAATTTAAAATTTCAATTATACCATATTCATATATTGTAACAAATTAAAGTTGTTAAGAGGACAAATTTATAAAAAGGAAAGACGAGAAAGCATGCTTGAAAATGGTAAGGACCATTTAATCTAAATTTTCTATTTTATCGATATTCATATATTGTAACAACAGTTGTTAAAATGACAAATTTGAAAAAATGAATAATGAGAAAGAATGATTAAATAAAAAGTGGGGACCATTTAATATAAAATTTCTAATACACCCATATTAATCTATTTCATCAGAGTTATTAGGGAGGTCGAATAAGTAAATTTAAATGTATTACACATATAGGTAAACGAAAACTACCACAACTTAAGAATTTTTTGCCAACATTTGGTTTAGGAGGGTTAGTGGCATGTCAAGCGTGAACGTGGCTCCACCCTTGCCTAGAACGTCTCTTTGAAAGAGTTGGTATGGCTATTAATTCAGCTACCAAACTCTTACCGGAACTTATTAATTAACTAATTAATCCTACTCAACTAGACTAATTAATCACTAATTACACAATTTTGAAACTTGATGGAAGAAAATTAATTAACCCTCAAAGCTTACTTTTAAGAGTGATTTCTTCCTTCAAAAATCTTTAAAAATTTCAAACAACTACCTTTAAGAGCTGCAATTAAATGTGGGGCATCAACATAACTCTCAATCCTACAGATACAGACTCATACCTATTTGGCTCTTCTGTCTATTTTTGCCCTCTCACCCTTGTAATTTCTTGGAGTTTGAAAACCTTTTTTTGGTCGAAGTCACCCTTAACTGTTGCTGTTTTACGTCATCGGATTTCAAACCATAAGCAAAATTTTAGTGCTTACAAGGCCAATCAGATGTTAGACATGTACAGGGACGAAGCCAGCAGTTGCCCCTATTGGAGCCATGAAAAGTTTCAAAGACTTCTTAAATATATTTTTTCACTAATTATAAATCCATAATTATATGTACACATACAAACTTTCTTTAATTTTTTCTTCTCAAATTAAATTGTGTACGATGCTCTTTCCTTATCATCATTCATTAATGTTTTTGTCTCTCATTTAATTGACATTTTATATATAAGCTACCTTTGAATATATTAATATGAAGTTTAGGATTTTTAATTAAATAAATTATTAATTATTCTATTTTATCATTTATTTTAAGATTTTAATTTAAAATTGATATTATAAATATATCTTCAAAATATATAAATATACGATATTAAGTTTTCTTTTAAGTTTTGTAGGAATATATTATTTGAGTTAAATTATCTTCACTTATTATAATTCAATCTTGCCCCCTCTAATTAACCAAATTTCTGGCTCCATCCCTTGACATGTACCTTCATCATGTGACCAGATTGCAGATTGTCTAACTAAACCATTATCTGCTCTTAGATTTCTTCATGTTGGACACAAACTTGCAGTGTTTGATACACCCTCCAGATTGAAGAGAGATGCAAAGACTAGTCACTAATCCAGATTGGCACCTAATCAGCTCCAAGTTAGAAGGTTCACATGGCAGTAAAAGCCAACACAATAGAATAGAGGACTTCTTTCAATAATTCAGACTTAATTACGATTAGTTACTAAAACTTGTAGTTAGTTGTTACATGTTTACTAATCTCTAATTAGAAGGATCCAGAGCATCTAGAGTATTACGCAACGTTTCCCCTTCTTTGTATATATTCAATGAATCAAACGCATAATTCTTAAGCTGTCAAAATTTTGTTCTTATCAATTTCTTGGTTTTTGGACGGACATTACCTCCAATTAAAACAGTACTTTTACTTGCACACCTGTCTAGGAGACTGCATAGACAAAAAAATTGAGTGCATTTTTCAGGGACTCTGCTGTTGCCTAATCAGCGTTGAAAACATGGATATGAAGCCTATAAATTTGGCTTAATTTGCTTCATATCCTCGATCAATTAGACAGGAACAGACTCTTGTGTTGTTAAAAATATGGCTTTCTCTTCAACAAATTATTCACCAGCTTCATCCCCTGTTCGAATTCTTCCACCAAAAATTTCACAAATTAGCAAGCCACATCTCATTGTTGTTCGTAGTTCTTTGCCTACTAATCAAAACCAGAGCACTGCCGTTGTTAGTTCCCCGCTGTTGAAGCAGTTGAAGATTCCAATTGGACACCCCAGCAGCTTCGCTGTAAGTTTTAATACATATTTGTACGCCTGATATTGATCCTACTTGGGAGCAAATTTTTAAACTTCGGAGTGTCCATGTACTTAATTTTTATAGGATGACATTCACGGTGATGAGCATGCGCAGAAACTGAAGGCATTCAAGTGCATGCTTAATAAAGTAGGAGAAGATCGTTTCGAAGGATTGGCAATTATAGATGCTGTTCAGCGCCTGGGCGTTGATTACCTTTTCCAAGATGAGATCGCAGAAATTCTAAGAAGGCAGTATGCGATATCCAATACACATGGTTTCCAACTTTATGATCTTCAAGAGACTGCTCTTCGCTTCCGATTATTAAGACAAGAAGGTTATTATGTGCCTTCAGGTGGGTGGATATCATTTACTTTGAGTTTCATAATGAAGTGTTAACTACCTTTTACGAGTTGTTTTCCCCATTGGAAATATGGTTATTAATTTGCTTTCTAATGGCCGGAGGTGTCAAACAGATATGTTTAGCAGCTTCACAAACAAGGAGGGAAAGATTAAACCGGAAGCAGCTGAAGACATTAACGGATTGATTGGTCTGTATGAAGCTTCACAACTAAGTGTGGTAGGAGAAGATGTGCTTGATGAAGCTGGAGATCATAGCGGTGAGCTCCTCAATGAAATGGTGATACATCTGGATGGTCATCAAGCTAGGACTGTTAGGAATACATTGCGCTATCCATATCACAAAAGTTTGGCAAGGTTCGCGGCCAAAAACTTCTTTATGAACAATTTCCAAGGTGAAAATCGATGGATACATGCTTTGCAAGAAGTAGCGAAAATGGATTTCGATTTGGTCCAATCCTTGCACAAAAAAGAAATTCTTCAGACATCCAAGTATGTTGACCATGAAACATGATTAGTTATGTTCTTAACAGATTTCTCCCCACTTTTATGTGTGTCCATGCGTATAATTAATTTGTGGATTGTATCAGATGGTGGAAAGACGTCGGTTTGGCTGAGAAGTTGGAGTTTGCAAGGGACCAACCGCTTAAATGGTACATTTGGTCCATGGCCTGCCTCACAGATGCAAGCTTGTCATGGCAAAGAGTTGAGCTTACAAAACCCATATCCCTCATCTATATTATTGATGACATTTTCGATGTTTACGGAACGCTCGATGAACTCACAATATTTACTGAGACTATCAATAGGTAGGCAAATTTTAACCAACTGACTGGCTAATTTCTCTCAAATATCCTGAAATGATAAACAAATAAGCACTTGTAGATGGGATCTTGCTGCCACCGATCAACTGCCGGAATACATGAGGACTTGTTTTATGGCTCTTGATGATATCACAAATGAAATCAGCTGCGGAGTTTATGAGAAGCATGGATACAATCCTGTACAATCCCTGCGAAAAGCGGTCAGTTTCATTTGTTAATTATTGACCGCATCCACATGCGTACTAGCTTATTTTAGGCCTGGTTCGAAAATTACATTTACATCCACTAATAAAACGTAAGGTTGTTTTGTGCAGTGGGCAAGTTTGTGCAACGCATTTCTAGTAGAAGCAAGATGGTTTTCTTCTGGGCAGTCGCCTAAGGCGGAAGAGTACTTGAAAAATGGGATTGTCAGTTCAGGAGTGCACGTGGTTCTAGTCCATATTTTCTTTCTTCTGGGTCAAAGTATAACCAGAGATAGCGTAGAGTATATCGACAACAATCCGGCCATTATATCATCCACAGCAACAATTCTTCGGCTGTGGGATGACTTGGGAAGTGCCAAGGTAACGTACCATATAAACTTAACAACGGAAATGAAAGTCCAATTAATATATCATTCGGTATTGTTAGTGGACGTACTATTAGAGTAAGGATCATCATTTGATTTTTCTTTAGGAATATCAGAGTGTATTGGTTTTGTGATTTGGTGTTTTTATTTTTAATTAGATTTAAGAATATGTGACTGATTTTAAATTATTTCAAATTTTAAAAATAGATATATGATTGATATTGAATGTAAAATGCATTAAAAATATGTAGCATAGAAAACAATATTTGGATTCAAGAACGAATACAATCTTCATTTTTTTATATATCAATCTTTAATAGAAACATATAAATGATCCAAAGTTGTTTATTTCTATTTTTATTAATAAGTCAATTTATAAGATCACCAATCAGTCATATTGTTTAAGCAGGGCGGCTTAAAACTACTTGGGGCCTGAGACGGCATTAATAAGCAAGGCCTTTATATCTAATTAAAATAATTATATATTTGATTTTTTAAAAATATATATATATATATTTATTTATTTATATTTATATTTATTATCAGAGATTAATTTTTCTTGCCTTTTAGATGTAAACTAATTTTTCTAATTTCTTTTCTCTTAAGTTTTTCACATGCCGATTTATATTTTATAGTAGCCATTTTCAAGACTAAATTATTAATTAACAAGTAACAACAAGCAAATACAAAATGAACAATAACTAGAAACAAATGAAAAAAAATAATTATAAACAAACATAAATTAATTTATAATATTGATAACATTCTAAAATTAATAAAAATATTAAAACATGAAATAATAATAGAATGCATTGCAAGTTATGGGAAAAATAAGAAGAAGAATGTGTAAGCATGTTGGAGATGGAGAAAAAGAAGACAAAGTGTATGACAACGAACAAAGTGAGAGTTGTAAGGAAAGAGAACATTTTAAATGAGTGAAATATTGAATAAGGCAATAAGAATCTTATGGACCCTTACAACATTTAAATTAATATTCTAACTTAAAATAATTAAGTGGTGAATTAAATAATAAAGATTAATAAGACTATGCTTGAATCTCGTTTTATCTTAATTTTGAAGTCAATATTCACTCTTTCATTTTAAGTTGTAATAATTAAATGGAGTCAATTAATAAATTAAATTATAAGGATTATTTTTTTTTTGTATTAATAGATTTTATAGGTTAACTATGTGATATAATTTTGATTGTAAGAACCTTTTAAATATTTTAAATTTAAAAAAAAAAATTAATAAAAAAAATTTAAACGAGGCCTCCCAAATTTTGGGGCGCGGTTGCCTCGTCCCCCCAAGGGTTGAGCCACCAGTATGTTTAAGAAGAATTAAGTAAAATCGTAATCGTTTACTGCCAATTTATCGCCAGTAACAGTCACGAAACGATGGACATTGACAAGTATCGCGTCGGTGATCAATGTACTTGAGGGAGCCCCCAGGATTATACACCACAAGCTACCAAGTCTACTGCGAATTCGTTAGTGATGGTGGCCACTAATGATGAAAAATCTGACACGGACTAGTACTAGTATCGTGACGCACATTCACCATTTTCATGAATCCATGCCATCCACATGGAAGGATTTTAGTAATCAATGAGCGGAGGAAAAGAAATATATACAGTTTTTCGTCACAGTTGTCAAAAATTTAATGCTAAACTAATTTATAATTGCAGGATGAAAATCAGCTGGATGGTGAAGACGGTTCTTACATACATTACTACATGAAGGAACATCAAGAATCTTCGGCGGAGGCCGCAGAGAAACATGCTATGGATAAGATTTCGGATGCGTGGAAGAGCCTCAACAAGGCATGCCTCTCTTCCAACGCATCATCAGCAGCTTTCAATCGGGCTTCTCTCAATCTTGCAAGGATGGTTCCTTTGATGTATGCATATGATGATAACCAAAGGCTTCCAATCCTTGAGGAGTACATTAAGTCCCTTCTCTTTGAAAAGGTACCCAAAGGAGGAGTTTATTGATTTCCTCAATTAAATTTTCCTTTGGCTACTTCCACATTAAATAATATCTAGTGTTCATAATAGACCCATCATACTATATATACTATATAAACTTATGGACAGTGGACACGTGGTTATTAAAGTCACTAGAGAATAATACTATTACTATAAATTATCCATATAAACTTATTTATATAAATAAATTTATCATAATTTGATTCGAGGAATGAATTTTAAATTTTTAGTTAAATAATTGATGTAAATGATATGACAATCATTCAATAATACTATATATTTATATATGAATGAGTTTGCAAGGATAGTTTCAAATAGTTGAACTATGCCTCGTATATTATATAAACACGTCATTCAAATCATTTTTGGTACATAGTCCATTCGTTTCATAAATCGGATACAATAACTTGTCTATGAATTGTTACCCTTCAAAGAAAAGTTTTCCTAAATTAGATATTTGCTGAAATATAGAGTACCGAATAATAATTTATGGGATAGTCAACAATGATGTTTCATTATTATATAATTCATGCTATTTTATATTACACAGTATCATTGATAGAATTGTTGTTATATCATTTTACTAACTTTTCATTATTTATTAATCTCTTTTTCAATGATATTGTACCACATAGAATTTCATATGATAAATTTGATCTTTTTTAATTTGATTGGCTTGTGTACAATCTTTGTCAACCAAAATGAGAATTAATGTAAACCTTTGACGTATAAAGGAACATGAAAATCTATAAAATTTCAACCTCTCATCAGATTTTAGATATTGGTCAGAAGATTGTGCACTGGACATTAGTCAGAGTAAAATCTGTGAAGAATAAAGTAGTTCCGGATGTAGGTTAATAACATAAAATATTACTAGAAAATGACATAAGATATCCGTATTATAAATCCCATATTCCATCTTCCAAATTTACATTCAATGTTTTTAAGCATTCTTTGTTAGTACTATTCTTTGTTAGTACTATATCCATGTTTTATAATATAAATTCATGCCCGATGTTACAAGTTTTATGCTTTGCGTCATTTGAACATTTAAGTTTTACTTCTATATAAGAAAATCTTATGATGGAGGCAAGTTGATGGTCATTTCCTCCAAGCCTTGATCTACATAGTTTTTCAGTGGTTGGTCACAGAGAACATTTAAGTTCCTGCTTGATGACATTAACTACTCAATATGCTAGCCTATGGATTCCCCCTAGACAGCGTCATTGCCAGACCCGACAGAAAGCGAAAGAATTTAGCAAGAATGCGAATTTTCTTCGACCATAAGCTTTCTTTACGCAGACAGCGGGTTTCCGAAGTTTAGATTTTTTCATAATCTAAACAAATTATCACATCTGCTTTCACTGGCTCAGGTCATCCTATAAGAAAAAGAAAAATGGCATCTATCTAAAAATATACAACGCAACAAATTTGCTACATTCACTTCAATCAATTACTTGTGCAGAGGCAATTGCAGATAATAACGGTAAGAGTTATTTGTCTTCCCAAGCTGAACAAGCTGCAATAATTCTTGATCGAGAAGTAACCTCTTATTAAAAATCTCTTGCAGATCGTAAAAGCAAACTCCAAATCACCTTTCTTGCAGACAAGGGGAAGAAGTATGGTAAAAGTTGCTCTATTTACAGCACAATCGCTCTTCTCAATATTATTGGACCACCGCTTAGCCGCTTCCAACTCCCCTTTATTAACAAAGCCCTCAATCAAAGTATTGAAATTAAACACATCAGGAGTACTAATTGTCTTATCTCATTTCTTCAACTAACTTAACTGCCCCTTCAGTTTTTTTCTCAATTGCTAGTCTATACAACTTGGCGTTATAACTTCTAATATTAGGCTTCACATTCTTCTTCACCATTCTATTCCAAATCTTCTCAGCATGCTCAACCCTCCCATTCATGTAGAACCCAAACAAAAGCGTGTTAGATGTGATCAAATCTGGGTTTACACCTTTTTTCTCCATCTCATCAAGCAATTAAATCTTTACTCTCGCTCTGACTCTTCCTATTTAAACTTTAAGAAAGAAAGTAGACATAAAATCAAAAAAGCGTTCAAAATATATATTATTAAGCCCAAATGTTGGAAAATATAAGGGATTGTAAAGCCATTGCTGGAAAGTTTTGTTTGATGGAAAATAGAACAGAATGTAGAAGTAAGATTGCACATTTTTTGCCAATTACATCCTTGCAAAAGTAAACTTTAAACTGCGAAATCTACGTCAAAACATTAAGTTGAATGGTTGTATTTTGAAAGTGATTTGAACGTGTGATGTTGGATTTGGCAACGAATGTATTTTGGAGTTTGGATGATGCAGCCTTGGTGGATTCAACAAGAAGCAAAAGGCGAAGACAGGGAAGCAAAATTAATTATAATTTCCATGAAAAGCAGATTTGAAAATAGAAGACAAAATACCTATCAAGGGGTAATTATGGTAATTAATATTTTGATACATTTTAATTTAAAAATAAACAAAAAGAGAGGCTTAAAAAGAGATTTAGTTGTGAACTCAAATAACAACACTCCGTGATCATGCAAACGTCATAATCTAAGTCTGGAAGTTTATACCAATTTCTTGATCTAATCCCATTAGACCCAAATAGGGATGGCAAAACGCGGGGCCGGAGCTGGGGTTGATGATCCCCGGCTCTGAAAAATTCTCCGCAATTTTTTTCTCGAGGCCGGGGCCGGGTTTTCCAATAACCCGAGATTAAAACCCGAGTTGCCTTCTTTTTTAAATTCTAATACTTA